>JAJONT010056627.1:0-23464 GCA_029582345.1 Solanum oplocense x Solanum tuberosum
GTGTAGATCCTAGTTTGTTAATTGATGAAATGCTTTGATGGAACTGTTGTGGACTTGAATTACTTCAGTTTATCGTCTCTTCTTTATGGTGTGAAATTGCCTATTTACATTAATTTATATACACTTTAATGAGACCTATGGTGATTATGTCGATGGGAAACTGTCCCGGCAAGTGACATCATGTAAAGCTGCTGGAAAATGGTTCAGACGAGTAGTATTGTGCCAAGGGTAAATGGTTATGGCGAGTGGTATTGTGCCAATAGGAAATAGTTCTGGAAAAGGTTTAACTGTTGTGATTTTATGAACTTCATACTTGTGATTAAGATACTTGATGCTTGTGATTGACATACTTTATATGCGTTATTAATTAACTTGATACTTGTTAATTGATGAACTGTGATTGTTGGACTATGATTGTTAAGCCATGTGGACTATGTAACTATTAGGTTGGGATGAAAGGAGTACTCATGTTCTAGCTTAGTTTTACCTTGTTTGATGGGTTGTTTGTTGAATAATGTGTTGTTTGGTACTCACTCATTGCTTCCACACTTGTGTAGGTTTCGAGCTCAGACCCGTGTGACCATTCTTCTTCATCTTTCTTTGAGGCCTTTAGAGGATATATTGATAGATAGTTACTTGTCATCCCGGTGGACCCTCTTGTTTCTTATTTTATTCTTTAATCTATTTGAGAAACAAAGACATTGATACTTGTATTTATCTTTGAATTATGTTTTCATACGTTAGAGGCTTGTACACGAGATAACAGATTAATGGGGTGTGTATGAAATTGGCTAAGTTCTCAACACTTATGCAATTGTTGATTTATTTTCTGCATTTCCAGACCATTCTCATGATCATTCCAATTAAATCAGGGTTTTTCCACCATTACATCAACCAAAACCCTCCTAAGGAAATATCTATAGATTCTATGGCCTAAGAATCTAATTACCAAGCTAAGGGAGTAATTAACTTACATTTAACGATGATGATGAAGAAACATAGAGAAAAATCACCCTAGGTCACCCTTGCTCTTCCCAAAATGTGGTTGCAGAATAATGAGCGATTTAGAAGAAATTTCAGAATAAATTGTGACTTACCCCGCCATAGTAGCCCCAACCCGCTATAGCGGCACCACCGTAGTGAAATCACCCACTCTAGAAGGAATCAATTCCCCCATTATATCAACGTGAGACTTGCCGTAGTGGATTGCATAGGAAAAAAACTCAAAATTCTCCCTAAAAGTCTCCATTTCGAAACAAACCTTCCAACCTTGACATTCTAAACTAACCCTTTCATGCCAAGCCCAATATTAAAAAGCCCTATGGACTCTTTAACGTCTTAGCTAATAGAAAAAAAGCCAAGCTTAGACATTTTCACATCCTTTCCGTGATTTCCCTAGACTTTACACCACTCAGATTCGTTCTAAGATTGGCCTAGGTTGAAATTTTCAAGTCACTACTCTGAAAGGTTTCTTACCCAAATTCATGCACCATTGGTTTATCATGACAATCATAGGGGCAGTTACAATATATACCAATTTACCCATCATTCATCCCCAAGCAATCAAACAATTAAAAGTTGGGCTAAGTAAAAAAGAAGGTAGTACATGAATCCTCAAACAAGGGTCATGTCCTGCATGTTTGTCTTGGTTTTCTAAGTGGCTTCCTCAATCAGATGATGCTTCTATTGAACCTTCACTGATTTGACTTCCTTTGTCCTTAATCTCTAGACATCCTGATCCAGAATTGCAACCGACTCATGTTCATACTGAAGATCCTTACCTAGTAAAATCAAATCCCACTTGATAATGTACCCCCAATCCCCATGGTACCTCTTCCGCATGGATGAATGGAACACTAGATGAAACTTAGGCAAAATAGGAGGCAAATCTAATTTGTAAGCAACTAGCCCCACAATGTCAAAACTTCAAATGGACCATCATTCCTTTCTCTGGTGACACCTTCAATAGAACTTACTCACCAACCTGGAAAGTTATGTCTCTTACTTTGTGAGTCACATACTCCTTTTGTCTACTCTAGGTAACCAACAACTTGGTTTGGAAACACCGCCTCTCTTTCCAAGTCAATGCATAAAGGTTTTACATCACCTACCTCGAACCAACCGATAGGGGATCTACATACCCTTCCATAAAGTGCCTCGAATGGTGCCATGTCTATACGGGAGTGACATATATTGTTGAAAGAGAATTCACATAACGGTATGAACTGATCTCAATGGCCCCCAAAGTCAATCCCATATGCTCTCTACATGTCTTCAAGCACCTGAAATCGTCATCTTCACCTGACCATCCGTCTGAGGATGAAAAGTTGTGATAAAAGTGAGTTGAGTGTCTAACTATTCCTGTAGTTTACCTTAGAACTTAGAAGTAAACTGAGTGACTATGTCAGAGCTGGTAGAAAAGGGGCACCTCATGCAACCTTACTATCTCCTTCACATTCATCTAGGCCAACTATTGTGAATTATAATCCACTCTAACTGGAATAAAATGGGTTGATTTAGTTAACACGTCTACAATAACCTAGATGTAATCATACTTTCCCAAAGTCTTAGGAATACCCACCACAAAGTCCATGGCTATCCATTTTCACTTCCAATCAGGAATGGGGATCCATTGAAGTAATATTGCAGAACATTGGTGCTCATACTTTACCTGCTGACAATTTTGACACTTAGATACATACTTAACTATGTCCATCTTCATCCCAGGTTACTAATAAATGCATCATGTCTCGATTCGGTTACACTCAGATGAATAAAATACTGTGAACTATGAGACACTGTCAATACCTTCTGAATCAAATTATCAACCTGAGGAACACAAATTCGCTCTCTAAACTGGGCACCCCTCCAGCATCGAGTGTGGCATCTGGAGCCTCCTAGACACTACCGTATTCTTAAGCTTGTTCAAATTCTTATCCTCACACTGTTTAGCCTTGATTTCCTTTATAAATTTTGGCTTAACCTCAATGCTGGCCAACACCCCACCTTTTTTAAATCCCTAATTGCATGAACTTAGATGATAGAATCTAAATCTCTCTACCTAAGGTTCGCTTAGACACCCCAATAAGCCAAACTGTTCAAGCTAACTGTTTTCTGGCTCAATGCATTTTCCACCACATTAGCCTTAGACAGATGATACTGAATGGTCATATCATAATCCTTTAGCAACTCCATTCATCTTATTTGCCTCAGATTCAAATCATTTTGAGCTAAACTCTTTTTTAAATTTAGATCGGGCATCAACCCATTTATTATACAAAGCAAAACAAACAGAACCTACACGGACCAAAAAGTGACCCAAGTCCAAACAGAAAAAAGGAAATAAAACAAAAAAGTAAAAATAAATAAACTAAAAGTCAAGGTCTAGAAGAAACCCACCGGTCTCCATCTTATCAGCTTCATTGCCCTTCAATGGCCTTATTCTCTCCTATGAGTCTTTCATCTTCCTAAGCTCGAGTGAATTCTATGTAGACATTTAAACTCTCACAAATGTCATGGAATCAATCTCGTTGAAAACTTCTTCAGCTCAACGACGTATAAGGTACAAAAAGATTGAGAAATTAACTAGAAACCAGATGAGCAATACTGACGACAGTATCAATATCACTACACGTACTCGTCCATCATGTACATAATGAGTTCCAGAGGAACTAATACCACTGTATACAATTTCAAAAGAACAAGTATGAACTTAACCACCTCTCAATAGCGAAAGTGCAACATAGAATAAGACAGTTCCATAGGACAAACAAGGATCTCAAACATTCAATACAGCTGAAACCCTTGTTCAAATAAACTATAATATACTAACTTGTAGTTGACTTTGTATCCTTGTATTTGTTCATTTTTTGTTGTTATATATTCTGTCAATTGTTTTTATTTTGTCCTGATCTTTTGTATGCATTACTTTGTTAATTCACAAATTGGGCATTTTGCTTTTTTCCAATTGATTAATAGCTTGAGCCTGATGTGGTAATTCATGAGCCTGATTGTATGTTCTTGTATTTGTATCTTTACTTGCAAAATGAGTAGCATTGTTACTTAAAAAATACGCCAATTTGTTCTCTTCTATATGTATATGCTCAATCTCCACATTCACTTTGCTCAACAATTCCTTAATATTTCTCACATCAACATAGACAACCCAAGAAATCTCCCAAACACCATCCAATATCTTATTTGTGATTAATGAATTAGTTTCTTTAGTCAATGGTAAAAGACCATTATAAACACAGTACTCCAGACCCAATTTCACTGCTTTAACTTCTTCTTCAATAGCTAGAACCTCTCCTGGTTTTCTTTACTCTGCATACACCAAATCACTTGGTGCATTCCTCACACAAAAGGCTAAAGCTCCTCTACCAGGATTCCCTTTACTACAACCATATGTGTTGAATTTGAAACTTCCCAAAGCTAGGTAGTTCCAAACTACCACCTTGCTATAATTTAAAGGGGAATATTCTTCAAGGAATTTCACAATCATAGGCCAGGAGTAAGGGATATCTGAAAACCATAGATACCTGATTTTAGCAAATAGGCATAAATGTCTATTAATGCCTAAAATCATAGCTTGTTTTGACATACTTCCACCATATCTTATAATATATCTTCTTCTCCAAATTTGCCAAATGATAATGGCAGGGACTGCCTTAAGTGAAGGCCCCAACTTATTACCACACTCTGTATCCCACCATAAGTCAACTACTTATTTTTGTTGTATTAATGGACCCTGTAATCTAGTAGCATCTGCAAAAAGCTTCCAAAGACTAGCAGTTGTAGAACAATGAATAGGCGGATGATCAAGTATCTCAGCCACTATATTATCACAACAACAACATTCTACCTCGTCATTGATTCTCATCCTCACCAGGACTTACCCAATAGGGATCCTCTTATGCCACATCCTCCACATAAGAAAGGAAACTTTGAAACGGATCCCCTTTTCCTAGATTTGCATTATATTTCTATGTTTCTCTTGGCTTTGTCTAATCAGCTCCCAAGAACTTCCTACTGAATATTTTCCATTTCTAGTAGGAATCCACCAGGCTTTATCCTTTTCATCTGATTTCTGCCTTTTGCCTATAGCCTGAAGAATCTGACCATTCATTTCTTCATTGAAGTACTCCTACAATAAGTTAGCATTCCATCCATCTTTATCTACTAATTCATATATATTTTCCATATTCCCATGAGCATAATTGAGAAGCATGTGGAAATGTAAAGCACCTAGTTGAGTCCAATTATCAAACCAAACACTTGAATGTCCTTCTCTTTGTTCCCACAATATTTCTTGATTAAAAAAAGTCCCTAGATTGTAGCATTAATTTCCAGATTTGAGAACTTCCTCTCTATTCCACCATTTGAGGTATATGTCTCTTGCAATACTTGTTCCATATAAAGTTGGACCAAAGACTATTGTTGGTCCTAAAATTCCACCACAACTTAGTAAAAAGAGCCTTTGAAATATCAAACAAAGATCTAAAACAACACCTCCCTCTTCTTTAGGTAAGCAAATAGTATCACGTGCATTCCAGTGTTTAACTCTCCCCTTTTCCTTGAAGCTCCACAAAAACATTGCAAACATCCTATGTATATCATTAATGACACAATTTAGAGGACCAATAGTTGATAGTAAGTATATGGGAATACTTTGTAGTGCATTCTTAATCAAAACAAACTTTCCTCCAAATGATAGTAGCTTCCATTTCCAAATCAGAAGCTTGTTCTGGATATTCCTGATTAACTTTATATATTGTACTTTTTTTCTTAGCATGCCCATTGGGCACCCTAAATACATCAAAGAGAACTTTCCTCTCAAAAAAACTAGTCACATTCTCCACTTCCTGAACAATAGCAACCTTATTAAACATGTAAAAGGAATTCTTTCCTTTATTGATGAATTGACCAGACTGTGTTTCATAAAGGCTAAGAGTTGTCATTATTAACTGAAGAGTCAACATTAGCAAAGATAATTGTATCATTTGTATAAGCCAGATGATTGATGTGTTCACTCCATGTAGAATGAAAAAAACCATGTCGTTTCCCATTATTAAGGATAGAGTGCCAGTTATGGGACACTAATGTTCATCCACTTCCTATCAAAATCCATATTTTCTATCATTTTCATCAAAAACCTCTGCTCAACCCTATCATAAGCTTGAGCCATATCCAATTTAATAACTACATTAGCAAGTTTACCTCTTTTTATAATGTCAGAGTTAATTTCTTGGTCCAGAAGGACATTTTGAATAATGCTCCTGCCTTTAACAAATCCAGATTGATGAAGGGAAATAAATTTAGGTAATAGACTCTCTAACCTGTCATAAAGCAGTCTGGAGATAAATTAATTGAGGAAATCACTCAAACTAATTGATCTAAGGTTAAAAAAAGATTGAATGACCTCTTTCTTGAGTAATAGAACCAAGTTGGTATGAGTAATAAACTTAGGTAAAGCAGATCACTAGAAAAAGGCATGCACTAGCTTAATAACATCAACACCTACTATACTCCAACATTTCTATTAAAAAAACATCCAGTAAAGCCTTCAGGGCCATAAAAACTCTAAACATTAAGTTCAAATACCACCTAATTGATCACATCTTCTCCATGCATTTCACAATCTATAATTTTCCTCCAGTGAAATATGTAGATTAATGTGTTGTAACATAGACAAGTTATCAAAAATATTTCCACCTGCAAATTGATCAGTGAAGAATTTAATAGCCTCTGTAGCAATTTCTATATCACCTTCATCCCAGTCACCATTAGAACTCCTGATTCTCTTAAAAGCAAGTTTATTCCTTCTACCTTTCACTAAACAATGAAATAATTTTATGTGTCTATCCCCTTCATCAAACCACTGAGCACTAACATTTTGTCTCTAATATTATTCCTCATACTGGAGGTAAAGTTTTAACTCAGCATGAGCCTTCTATAATACAAATCTATTTTTAGGGGAGGTTATTTCTTCAAACTAATCTTCTTTAATTCTTACAATCTCTTTCCTGATAGCTAGTTGTTTAAATCAACACCAATATTTTTTACTCCATTTAGTTAAGGCTTGCTTCACTCTTTTATGTTTGATCTTCCACTGAATAAACACATCTTCATATTCATCTGCTACCCAATTTTGTTGAACTACTTCCATAAAGTCTTCACTTTTAGTCTAGAATTTTAAAACCTGGGAAAAAGAAACATTACTAGTCCCACTAGAGAACAGTAATGGAGAATGGTCAGATCATGTCCTAGCCAAGTATTGTAGATCAATCTTACCATAAAGGTCATGTATCAGTTGACCACAATTCTATCAAGTCTTTTAAAGATACACTTTGCATCTCCTAATTCACAAGAATTAATACAAAAAGCAAAATCTTCATATTCCTGAGGGTAAACAGAAAGACCCCCAATATTTTTCTTTAGCACATAGAATGACATTGAAGTCCCCTCCTACCATCCATGGTAGAGAGTGATTATGAGTAATGTAATAAAGATGATTCCATAGTTCTAATCTCTCATTACCAGAGTATATAACATGCATAACAGAGACTAAAACCTGCTTCCCATCTTCTAGAGTAAGTAATAAAGAAAGTTGTTTCTCGAAATCTGAAATAACTCCTACATGAATGTTATCTTTAACAAATACCTAAATCTGCCCATTAGGATTGTAGTTGACATATTGCATTCCCAACCTTCTTTTGTATTTATGAATTTGACTAGTATCTTGAAATGGTTCCATTAATGTAATTAATATGAATTTGTGGTGTCTGTGTAACATTTGAACCCTAAGAAAACCATGTTGTGTCACGCCCCTAGGCTACCCCTTTGGCGTAAACACGGGACCTATGATCACGAGTGACCCTAAGTTAACCCTGAAGCTAGCATATCATAAGCATACTAAGATAATTGAGTAAAGAGATACTATGCGGAAGCTAAAACATGATATACCTGAAAGATGGGGAATACTCAATACTGTTTCGAATATATATAAAACTACTATGAGTTCAATGATACTATATATTAACTCAAAACTAAAGCTAAATCTAATATTATGTATGGAAAAGCCTTTATTGACTGGAGTTGTTAGGACATGCCCCCAGCTAACTCTAGCAAAAACAGAAATACTAAAATAAAAGACTAAAATGGAAACATGTCTATTATCCTCAAAGTATGAGGACTCACCACTGAAGCTGCTTAATATGGATCGGGAATCGATCTACATGTGATCTGGATGCTGAGGACATGTGATATACCACAGAGTATGCGTCAGTACTTGGAATATATTGAGCATGCATGATATGGATAATAGCTAAATAAACATATAAGTTGAATAAAACATAACTGAGCAATGACATAATCTGAATTATAACAATAATACTCAAATATACTAAAATGAACTGAACTGTATGCAATGACAAAGTACTGATTATTTACATAACATGCTGAGACTGAATACTGAAGTATGACTGAAAACCTGGTCAAATGCACTAGAGTCTGACTGTGGAGAGCTACTATTAACCGACATAAAACCACGTGAGCTAAACGTGGAGTCCGATGTATACGCCCCATCGAGAGGACCTAATATACCTTGCTAGGGGTATAAATTCATAACTGGTGTGATCACTAAATATGATGCCCACAGAGGAGACTTATAAACCTACGGAGGCACGTAGTTCAAGGACTATGAGGGTACGCTGAACCCTAGTCCAACTCGGTGCTAAGCCTACTCCCAACTGAAAATGTGTATAATACAACATAACTGAAATACTAGATAGCTCAATATTCTGACATGCAAATATGAGAATGCAACATTTAAACACTAACAATGAAACATTCGAAACTAGAGCATGTATATCTATTTAACAAACCTAGCAAGTGTAATTCATGAACTAAGAGAATCTACAAAACTAGGGTTCTGAGTTTCAAAGGACTAAGCAACGATTTCACGAAAACATGATTATCTTATTAAGAACACTATAACAGCTACATCACAACTAATATCTAAGGTTTTAGAAACCCTAGGTCTAAACAAGATATATAGAATCAAGAATCTGATTGAATTCTAGGGACCTAGTGGATGAAAGGAACCCACTAGTAAAATCCCACATACCTGATGACGAAGCCTACGAAGAAATCCTTCGATTTTGGGGCTGGAACTAAAGAAAACCTGTTGCGTTCTTCGAAGGGTTAGGTCACCTCTTTTCTCCTATTTTTCTCTATGTTTGATGAATTTTGGTGAATGAATCACTTAGAGTAAAGTTTGACTAGAATACTAGTCTAAAACTGACCAAAATGGCGTAGTTTATGGTTAAAATGACGTAGTTTAAATGTCCAAAGCATAGGGAAGAAGACCAAAACGACGCTAACTTAACTGCTGACAAAGCCATCGACGGCCTCTGACCGACGGTCCGTCCTGGGAGGGCATCGTTTGGCTTCAGAGAGCTGGTGCTAAGGGTCACGATCCACGTACCTAGACCAAGGATCGTGGTCTGACCTACGGTCCGTAGGTATGGCCGTGATTCATGTCTTTACTGAACTTTCTGGGTGAAGTGGAGGTGACCAACCACAAACCCTACATACAGTCCGTGGCTCAACCTGTGGTCCATAGGTAACCTCCATTTATGGCACGTGCAACTTCTAAAAATATAAAATTTTGTCCTTTATCGAATTGGGGGTGTTATATTATCTCTCCCTTGGGAACATTCATCCTTGAATAAAGACTAAACTAGCTGGATATGGAGGGAAGGAGCTGTAATCCCTACTACTAGGTACTAGAAACTGAAATCTGGCTGAACTGAGTTCCAAGAACATGCAAATATGCTGAAAATGCAAGAACAACTGAAGGAACATGATACTAAGACTGAATTTATGAAAAATTAAACTAAGAGACGGGAGAGGAACTATTACCTCAAGATGAAACAGAATCAGAAGGAAAGAGGTGAGGATACTTGTCCTTCGTGGCTGCTTCTGCTTCCCAAGTAGCTCCCTTTACGGACTGACTCCTCTACAAAATCTTAACTGAAGTTACTTCTTTATTTCTCAGCCTACGAACTTGATGGTCAAGAATCTCAACTGGCACATCTTCATAAGTGAGACTATCCTTCACAGCCACACTCTTTAATGGTACTATTGATGCCTGATAAACCACACAATTCTTCGACAAGGAAATGTGAAAGAATGGATGAATCGTTATTAGTTCTGCTGGTAATTCTATATCATAATCCACCTTACCAACCCTTTTCAGGATTTTATAAGGACCTACATATCTAGGATTGAGCTTCCCTTTCTTGCCAAATCTCATCACCCCCTTCATAGATGACACTTTTAGTAACTCTGTCTATTATCACCTAATCATGTTGTCTGCGAGTATGAGGTATGCCCGTGACGAAGTCCATGTTTATCACTTCCCACTTCCATGTAGGATTGCTAATCTCTTGAGTCATACCTCCTCGTTTCTGATGTTCTACCTTAACCTGTTGACAATTAGGACACTTAGCCACAAAATCTTCTAGGTCCCTCTTTATGTCATTCCACCAAAATACTTCTCGCAGATCACTGTACATCTTAGTGGATTCTGGATAAAAATAATACCTGGAGTTATAGGCTTCTTTATGGATCTATTATCTCAACTCACCCATATTAAGAACACATAAGCGACCCTGGTAACGAAGCACACCATCTCCCCCTTTGGAGAAAACCTCTACTTTCTGCTGGTGAACTGTACCCTTAAACTAAAGAAATATAGGATCACTGTCTTGTTTTTCCTTAACCCCTGCTACCAATGAAGATTCTGACCCGTTTTGAACTATCACATCATCATCTGATATGTTCATAAGGCAAACTCTTAAGTAAGCAAGCCGGTGAACTTCTTTGGCTAATTCTGTCTTTTCTTCTTCAACATGTGCTACACTATCCATAGAAAGTCTGATGAGAGCATCCACTACTATATTGGCCTTACCAGGATGATAAAGCACATTCATGTTATAGTCTTTGAGGAATTCAAGCCATCTCCTCTAGCAAAGAGTCAACTCTTTCTGGGTGAACACATATTGGAGGCTCTTATGGTCTGTGAACACATCTACGTGAACACCATACAAGTAATGTCTCTAAATCTTTAGGGAAAATACTACTACTGCAAGCTCGAGGTCATGAGTCAGATAGTTCTTCTCATGCATCTTAAGTTGTCTAGAAGCATAAGTTATAACCTTACCTCGCTGCATCAACACACAACCTAGGCTGACCTAGAATGCATCACAATAAATCACATAACTATCTGAACCATCTAATAAGGTCAAGACCAAAGGTGTAGTCAACCTAGTCTTCAGTTCTGAGAAGCTCTTCTCACACTCATATGACCACTAAAACTTAACATTTTTCTGAGTTAACTTGGTCAATGGGGAAGCTATGGATGAAAACCTTTTGACAAATCTCCTGTAATAACCAGCCAAACCCAAGAAACTTCTAATATCTATTAGAGAGGTGGGTTTGGGCCATTGCTTCACTGCATCTATTTTTTGAGAATCCATTTAGATTTCTTCGCTAGATACCACATGACCAAAGAAAGCAACTGTTTGTAACCAAAATTGACATTTGTTAAACTTAGCGAATTACTCCCGATCTTTGAGATTTTGCAGAACAACTCTCAGATGAGTCGCATGCTCCTTTTCATTCCTAGAGTAAATGAGGATATCATCAATAAAGATGATAACGAACAAGTCCAAATACTTTTTAAACACCCTATTCATTAAGTCCATGAAAGTTGCAGAAGCATTTGTTAGTCCAAAAGACATAACTACAAATTCATAATGACCATACCGAGTTCTAAAGGTTGTTTTTGGGATTTCACTATCTCTGACTCTAAGCTGATAATAACCGGATCTGAGATATATCTTCAAAAAATAACTAGCACCTTGAAGGTTGTCGAACAAGGCATCAATCCTAGGGATAGGGTACTTATTCTTGATTGTGACTTTGTTCAACTAGCGATAGTAAATGTACATTCTGAGAGAACTGTCATTCTTTTTAACAAACAACATTGGAGCACCCCATAGAGATACTCGGTCTGATGAAGCCCTTATCTAGAAGGTCTTTCAACTGTTCTTTCAATTCCTTAAGCTCAGCTGGAGCCATTCTTTAAGGAGGAATCAAAATAGGCTGGGTATCTGGAAGGAGATCAATTTTGAAGTCGATTTCCCTTTCGAGAGGAACTCCAGGAAGATCTCATGGAAACACTTTTGGAAACTCATTTACTACTGGGACTGACTCAAGAGTTGGGGTTTCAAAGCTTGAATACTTAACTTGAACATGATGATAGATGTACCCTTTAGAGATCATCTTCCTGGCCTTAAGCTAAGAGATAAATGGACCCATAGGCATTAAGATACTACCATTCCATTCTAAGACTGGCTTGTTTGGAAACTGAAATCGAACGATCCTAGTTCTACAATCGACTGAGGCATAACAGGAATGTAACCAATCCATGCCTAGAATGATATTGAAATCTACCATTTCTAACTCTACAGGATCTGCTGAGGTGACTTTCCGGGAGACTGTGACAGGGCAATTTCCATATACACGTCTAGTTATAACTGGGTCACCAACTGGAGTATAGACTGAGAAGGGTTCTGAATTATTTCTGGACTAACACCGAAGTTTACTGCTATATGGGGAGTTATAAAAGAAAGAGTTTCCCTTGGATCTAACAATGCATAAATAGCTAAATGAAAGACTCGTAACGTACCAATGACCACATAAGGATAATCTTCCTTGTCCTAGCGAGCCTGGAGAGCATACAACCTATTCTGGCGCTAACTGCCACCTGTACTAGATGAAGCACCTTGCTGAGTTAGGTTACCTGCTGGTGCTGCTGGAGCTGAGCCCTATTATTGTTACCTCATTTCCCCTGCCTAGCAGAAGCACAATATTTCAACATATGGCTAGACTAACCATACCCAAAGCATCGTTTCTTGCGGGCAAGACACTCGCCCGGATGGTTCTTACCAAACTTTGGATAAGTTGGGAAAGTCCCGTTACCTGAAGCACTCCCTTGAGACTTAGAGATTGATGCGCTACTTTTCTGATCATGTCAAAACCTGGGCGATGGAGCACTAGTGGATGAAGGTGTTGGGGTTATAGACCTCTACTGAAACTATGAGCGATTTTCCACCACTTGATTTTTGCTGAGAATATGCATAGTTCCCTATTCTAGCCTTCTTATTGTCCTTAGACATTTCCCTAAGCTTATCTCCCTCAACCTGCTGAGCATGAGTCATAAGCCTATAGATATTCATATCCTCTAACAACATAGCATTCCTGCACTCTGTCTTCACTAAGTCGGATACCCCAAATAGAAACTTACTCATTTGTGCCCTTGGATCGGCAACCATGTGTGGAGCATACTTGGAGAGCTAGTTGAACATAAGTATATATTCTTGGACTGACATGGTACCTAGCCTCAAATTCATGAACTCTTGAGCTTAGCCTCCCTCAACTCTCGCAGGAAGAACCTGTCAAGAAAAGCTCTAGTAAAACAGTCTCAAGTAACATGAGTTGCATCCGCACCCCTATTTTCTTTACACTAAGTGAACCAAATGTGAGCCACATCCTTAAGATGGTAGGATGCCAACTCCACCCTATCATTACTAGTCAATTGCATCACTCCAACGATTTTCTTAACCTCATCAATGAAGTTTTGTGTGTCCTCACCAGTCAGCGACCCTAAACACTTAGGCGGATTCATTAGAACAAAATCTCGAACCCTGGCTGCTGCTGACCTACTATTAGCATTTGTAGGAACTGGAGCATGTTGATTATTCTGATTGGCTACACTCTAAGCCAAGGGCTGAATCGCATTCTCAAAAATTATGCATTAGAAACCTCATGGTCTGGGACTGAAGGAACTGCATCAGCGTTGTGTGCATTAGCATTTTTTCTGTAAGATCTACGAGGAGGCATGATCTGAAACGCATAACGACAGATTAGAACAGAGAAATTAGATCATACCTCATGCACGATAAGAGTAGCAATGAAAGTAAAGTTTTTCTTAAAACACTGTACAGCCTCCCTCTCATAGATGTGGTGCACTTCACACCCATGAAAGGGACTCTACTTAGTGCGGCTTTTCAGACATCCTAGGACTCTTAAACCTAATGCTCTGATACCAAGTTTGTCACTCCCCGAGGCTACTCCTTTGACATAAACAAGGGACCTAGGATCATGAGTGACCTTAAGTTAACCCTGAAGCTGGCATATCATAAGCATACTAAAACAACTGAGTAAAGAGATACTTTGCCAAAGCTAAAACATGAGATAACTGAAAGATGGGAATACTCAATACTGATCTGAATATATATAAAACTACTAAGAGTTCAATTATACTAAACATTCACTCAAAACTAAAGCTGAATCTAATATTATGTCTGAAAAATCCTCTATTGGCTGGATTTACTAGGGCATGCCTCAGCTAACTTTAGCAAAAATTGAAATACTGAAACAAAAGACTGAAATGGAAAACATATCTATTGTCCTCGAAGTATGAGGACTCACCACTGCAGCTGCTGAATATGGATTGAGAACCAATCTATGCGTGATCTGGATGCTGAGGACTTGAACCTGCATCATGAAAGGATATAGCGCAGAGTATGCGTCAGTACTTAGAATGTACTGAGCATGAAGGATATGGATAATAGCTGAACAAACATATAAACTAAACATAACATAACTGAGCAATAACATAATCTGAATTATAGCAATAATACTAAAATTTACTGAAATGAACTGAACTGAATGCAATTACCAAGTACTGATTATTCAAATAACATGTTGAGACTGAATACTGAAGTATAACTGAAAACCTGGTCAAATGCACTAGAGTCTGACTGTAGGAGCTACTATTAATCGACATAAAACCATGTGATCTAAATGTGGAGTCCGATGTATACGCCGTATCGAGAGGACCCAATATACCTTACTAGGGGTATAACGACATGACTGCCGTGATCACAAAATTTGATGCCCACAGAGGGGACTTATAAACCTAAGAGGGCACATAATTCTGGGACTTTGAGGGTACGTTGAACCCAAGTCCAACTCGGTGCTAAGCTTTCTCCAAACTAGAAATGTGTATAATACATTACTAAAATACTGGATAGCTCGATATTCTGACATGCAAATATGAGAATGCAACATTTAAATACTGACAATGAAGCATTCGAAACTGGAGTATGTATATCTATTTAGCTGACCTAGAAAGTGTAATTCATGAACTAAGAGAATGTACACAACTAGGGTTCTGAGTTTCATGCAAAGGACTAAGCAACAATTTCATGAAAACATGATAATTTGATTAAGAACACTATAACAGCTAAATCACAACTAATTTCTAAGGTTTTAGAAACCCTAAGTCTAAACAAGATATAGAGACCTAGTGCATGAAAGGAACCCACTAGTGAAATCCCACATACCTGGTGACGAAATCTATGGAGAAATCCTTAGATTTTGGGGATGGAATTAAAGAAAACCTGTTGCGTTCTTGGAAGGTTTAGGTTGTTTGTTTTCTCCTCTTTTACTTAATGTTTGATGTATTTTTGTGAATGAATCACTTAGAGTAAAGTCTAACTAGAATACTAGGCTAAAACTGACCAAAATGACGTAGTTCAGGGTTAAAACAACATAGTTTAAATGTCTAAAGCATAGGGGAAAGACCAAAATGACCATGACTTAACAGCTGACGAAGCCATCGATGGCCCCTAACGATGGACTGTGGACTGGCCGACATCCGTCCTGGCAGGGCGTCATTTGGCTTCAAGGAGTTGGTATTGAGGGTCACGATCCATGGACCTAGACCACGGACCGTGGTCTGACCTACAGTCTGTAGGTCCGACGGTAGGGCGTGCCTTTACTAAACTTTCTGGGTGGAGTTGAGGTGACCAACCAAGGATCCCACCTATGGTCTATGGCTCAACCTATGGTTCGTAGGTGGCCTCCGTCTGTGGCACCTGCAACTTTTGAAAATCTTAAATTTTGTCCTTTCTCAAATTCGGGGTATTAGATGTTGAGTTCTCACACAAGTGATATTCCAAAATCGAGCTTTATATTTCATTTAGAAAGTGCTTTCCCCACCCTCTTTGAATGTAACCTTGTTTCCACCTTATAGTTGTTGTTATCTCCTTTATCTCTACTCTTTCTCCCTTTGGTCTGCTTTTTAGGAGGCATACCTGCTTCTATACTAACTCTTTGCAAAATGTTGTCATTATTTTCCTCTTCTTTATCTTCTTCACTCCCTACTACATTCACAGTTGTGACTGGTAGTTGTGAGCTAGCTTCATCATTGCTTTAATCTTGATGATATATAATAACATGCAATGATTCCATAGGAGGGGATTTTTGTCCACTAGAAGTGACAGTTAATCCTACCTTACTTTGTGAAATAACATCTTCTAACTGTAATCTCTGAATCTATTCATTAATAGGTGAGAATCTTCCTTCAATTACATATACAATTTGCAATGGTACCTAATCAGCTGGATTATCTAATTCATTCATTAAGTTATCCCATCTTTGTTGGTATTTTTTGGCCTTCAAATACTACCATAGAGAGATTTATTTTTTATGTATCACTGTCATTCATCTTTGTGTTTCTAATTGACAAATCTTCTTTTGTAGGGCATTCAACTTTTTCAACTACTTCAAGTCCTATACTTTGGTTGTGTAATGCCCCAGCTTAAGACAAGAAGTCCCACATCAGAAAACATAGGAGAGATGTTGGGTATATAAGTAAGTAGGCCTTACTAATGAGTGACACGTTTTAAAGTCGTGTAGACCTAGAACCAAATCGGAAAATTTCACTAGCGGGTTGGGTTATTACAAGTGGTATTAGAGCCACTCATATATCAGCCTTGTCTATGTGGACCAGAGTTCATCTGAATTTAGGCAAATCCTAATAAAGAAGGATAAACCTCAGTGCTAAGTCTAGGCAAATCCCTTTCAATGAGGTAAACCTCAATGGGGACGCTGAGTCTATAGTGAGGGTGTATGTAATGCCCTAATTAAAGACAAGAAGCTCCACAAAAGAAAACTCATGAGAGATATTGGTTATATAAGTAAGTAGGCTTTTCCAAATAGTGCCAAGTTTTAGATTCATGTGGGCCTACACCCAAAGCAGACAATTTCACTAGCGGGCTGGGCCATTACAAATTTGTAACATCATAGAAATTGGAAAGTTGGATTAAAAGGAAAAGTTCAACATTGGTACTGTTGTAGCTACGAGTCCTGTCTACGGACTGTAGAATTCCTATGAGCCATAGAAGGGAAATCGTATAAGCTGAGTTGAGTTATAGAAAAATTGAAGATTCTAAAGTTTGATCTTTGAGTGAACAAGATGAATCGTAGGGTGCTGGATGGGCCGTAGATGAGTCTCATAGAAAGGATTTAGAGAAAATAACATGAGACCTCAGTCTATTAGTTAAGATGACAAGTTGTAGTATCTTCTATGGGCCATACGATGCTTTCATAGGAGTGAACCAAACTTTGTGAAATTTTGGATTTGAACGTGTGTTCTATAGATGGGGTCTACGGGTCATAGAAGAAAAAATGAACTATAGGAGGATCTCATAGGAATTGATTGAATTTTTGGGTTTCTAAAGTTGGTTTTACAGTTGACCAATACATGTAGGTCCAACTAGTAAGATTGTTTGCCAGTTATTTATTAAGGGTATTTAGGTCTTTTTCTATGCATTTAATACTTATATTATGTCGTTTTACCCCTATATCTAAGTCCTATAACTGTCTTTTTACTCCTAAATCTACCTAAACCCTCTCATTCTCTCAAATTCCCAAAACTCATCCACATTCATCCCCTCCAAATCCTCTCAAGTTTCAATGAAGAAAATCTAGGGTTCAAGATTCAAGTCTCTTTTTTCCTCCATTGCTTTTGGGTTTTGATCATCAAGGTATGTGGAATTCACCAATAGATTCCATTCATTCATTGGGTCCCAACGAATCTCAATCCCTAAAGTCAATTTCACCTAATTTGATTAGAGTTTCATACAATTCTCCATGGGTCCTACTTGTTATAATTCAATTGTTTGATTTAAATCTTATTATGAATGATTTGATTCAATTACATATTTTTCCAATTTATTTCATATGGACCCATGCATTATTCATGACTTTGACTATGAATTTATGAAGAAAGCTATAACTTTTTAATGATGATTTATGAAAGTTATGCATGATTTATAAAAAAATATGTTTTATGAAAAAAGGTTGCTTTTGAGATAAGCATCAATGAAATTGTTAAAGGTTTTCTCACATATGCATGAATTGTGAAAAGTTTTTTCACATATTAAGTAATCATGATTGGTGAAAGGTTTTCTTCACATGTGTGAATCATGATTTAAGGAGCTATTGTATGATGAATTAAGATTGAATTAGTAACTTAATTGTGCTTTTCCAAGTATGATTATATGAATATGAATATGAATGTAAATATGAATATAAATATGAATATGATTATTTCATTGGGATCTTTACTTAGCACTAAGAGGATATTGAGATGGAGGTTCTCCCGTTAGTAGAGGTCGGGTCTCTTGTAGCAATCTCCTTGTCCTAACTATGTACCTCCGTAAGATTTATCTTAGAAATACATAACTAATGGATCCACCTAAGCTAGAAGTTTATGGTCCTTACCTTGGTAAGTAAAACATCTCTTTTCGATGTGGGAGTAAGACACGGGATTCCATGTTATAGCTCATATGGTTTATGTCGGTTAATGATAAATATCTCAAAAAATAAACTAAGTTACCTTCAAAAAGGTTTTATGAAAGCTTTCATTATGATTTTAAAAGTCATTTACCATGTTCGTGATTTATGATTCTTCTTTAAATATTTTACAATGTTTTAGCTTAGTCATGCATATTATGTTTAATATCCCCATATGATCACCTTTATGTTTTATGAATTTCTCTCATACTTAGTACATACCATGTACTAATTCATACCTATGCCTACATTGTCTAATAATGTAGGGTGAGATGCTCTCTCTCCTCCCGCTCGTGGTTAGTTTAGATTTGTACCTCATACTAGTAGACTGGTGAGTACTCATACTCTAAGGGCAAGGTCATGAATACTTTATTGCTTATGTTGTATTTTACCTTCATACTTTGTACGTGGTGTATGGCCCACGGCCCAACCACTAAGGTTATGTTTTAGAAAGGCTTGTCAAGACACAGCTAAGATTCCACATTTATGTTTCAACTTCTCTTTTATGATATGAGACTTTCTATTTAAACATTTCTTTTGTTTATTATATTGTGTTGTATGTATATCAAGTGGCTTCTGTAGGGTCTCTCCAGGTCTTATAAGCATTGTCACATCTAGGGTACACTTTGGATCATGACAAACATGGTATAGAGCACAAGGTTTTAGAAAAGGTCCTAGGACGTCTGACAAGCCGCCTTGAGTATAGTTTTGTTCATGAGTGTGTAGCGTGTCATATTCATGAATAAGAGGTTATAAAACATTTAGAAAACTTCACGTCTTTCACTATTCTAAAGTTGTTCCATAGAGTTTGTCTCTATAAAGGTCCTTCTCCTAATTCATGTTCAATGTTTTTCAGGATATGGATCCTCGAAGAGCTTATGTGAGAAGAGATGCAGGCGACAATGTGGAGCCCTAGGTTCATCAAGTTTTGGTTGACCCTTTCACCAAATAAGTGACCTGTGCTGAATTTCAAGCTACTTTCCAAGTGTTGGTTCAAGCTATGACGTCTCAAGCTCATAGAGAAGTCATTGCCATCGTGAACCCAAATGTTGGTATGACAGTGACAAAGTTAAGGGACTTCGCTAGGATAAATCCCCCAAAGTTTCATGGGTCAAAAGTTTATGAGGATCTTCAAGAGTTCATTGATGAGATTTACAAGATAGTGGATATTATGGGAGTGTCAATAGTGGATAAGGTGGAATTGGCCGCTTATTAACTAAAGGGTGTTGCTCAAGTTTAGTTTGAATAATGGAAAGGTGAGAGGTTTGTTGATATGAGTACTTTTTATTGGGATAAATTCAAAGGAGTTTTTCTTGATCATTTCTTTCCTCTTGATTTGAGGAAGGGAAAAGTACTTGAATTCATTAATTTTCGACAAGGTAATATAAGTGTTAAGGAGTATGGTTTGAATTTTACTCTTGGCTAAGTATGATCCTACAATTGTTGCTGACTCTATGGTAACAATGAGTAAGTTTATGTCAAGTGCTTCCGACTTGGTTATAAAAGAGTGTCGAACTGTCATGCTAATTAAGGAAATGGAAATCTCTAGATTGGTGGTTCATGCACATCAAATTGAGGAATAGAAACTCAAAGAGAGGTCAAGGGAGTCCAAGAGGGCTTATATGGGTGATGGTGACTTTTCTTATGCTAGGTCTGGTGGACAACGTCATTCTAAGTTCTGGCAAAGTTTTTCTAGTCAGGGATCTTCTAATGCTCTGACCTGTAAGTTCAACAAGGATAGGGTTTCTAACCCTAAGCCTCAATGAGGAAATAGTGGTGGGTTTTTGAAGCCTACTTGCACAATGTGTGGCAAAAAACATGATGGCAAATGTTTGGTCGATACATATGGTTGCTTTAATTATGGAAAGAGTGATCAAAATATGAGAGATTGAATGTTTCTTACTACTAAGGGAAGGGATAGTAGACAAGCTCACCCTAGTGGTTCCGATTTGGGTGCTCTGAAGGAAAACATACTTTATGCTCTTCAAACTAGACATGATCGCGAGAGTTCTCCACATCTTGTGACCGGTATGTTAAAAGTCTTTCACCTTGATGTTTAAGTTTTACTTCATTTAGGTGCTACTTTATCATTTGTTAATCCTTATCTGGCCATGAGATTTGATGTTAGTCCTGACACCCTTTCTAATCCATTTCATGTCTCTACTCATGTTGATGATTCTATTGTTGCTAAGAGAGTTTACAAAAAATTTCCTATTTCCATTTCTTATAGAGTCACTAATGTTGATCTTGAAGATATTGATATGTTAGATTTTGTTGGTATTCTGGATGGATTGGCTTCATGCATGTTATACTTCCATAAATTATAGGACACGATTAGTCACATTCAAGGTTCTGAATGACCCTATTATATCTTGGGAATGGGAAAATTATGCTCCTAAGGGTTAGTTCATATCTTGACTAAAGGCTAGGAGAATGATTTCTAAGGGTTGCATCTATAATCTTATTAGAGTTAAGAATAAAGATTCCAAAACTCCTACTATTGAGTCAGTTGCAATTGTAAATGAGTTTTCGGAAGTGTTTTCCAATGATCTTTCCACTATTCCTCCCAGAAGGGAAATAGACTTTGATATTGACCTTCTCCGACATATGCAACCTATTTCTATCCCTCCTTATTTTATTGCCTTGAAAGAACTTAAGGATATGAAGGATCAAATGAAGGACATTTTAGATAAGGGTTTTATTAGACTGAGTATCTCTCCATAGGGTGCTCCGGTGTTATTTGTTCGAAAGAAGGATAGTTCCCTTTGAATGTGCATTAACTATCGGCAATTGAATAAGGTTACCATTAAGAACAAGTATCATATTACAATGATTGATGATTTGTTTGACCAACTCCAAGAAGCAAGTTACTTCTCTAAGATTGACCTTCAGTCTGGTTATCGCCAATTGAGGGTGAAGGAGAGTGACATTATGAAGACAAGTTTTCAAGCTCCGTATGGTCACTATGAATTTTTGGTGATGTTTTTTTATTTACGTAATGACCTAGTGGTATTCATGGATTTGATGAATAGAGTCTTTAAGCAATATCATCATATGTTTTTTTATTGTGTTTAATGATGACATGACATTTTGATTTAGTCACGAAGTGAGGATGAGCATTTAAGGATTGTGTTGCAAATTCTCAAGGATCATAAAATATTTTCTAAGTTTAGCAAGTGTGAGTTTTGGTTGAGGTTTGTTGCCTTCCTTTGCCATATTGTCTCCAGTGAAGGAATGCAAGTCGATCCTTCAAAAATTGAGCTGGTTAAGAACTAGCCTAGACCTTTATCCAGTTCAGATATATGGAGTTTCTTAGGCTTGGCCGGTATTTTAGAAGGTTTGTGGAAGGATTTTCCTCTATTGCTTCACCTTTTACAACATTCACTCAAAAGAAGGTAAAATGTATATGGTATGAAGCTTGTGAGAAGAGTTTCCAAGAGTTGAAGGATAAACTCACTTCAGCCCCTATTTTAACATTACCGGAAGGATCAGATGGTATTGTGGTTTATTTTTATGCTTCACGAATTAGTCTTGGGTGTGTTTTAATTTGATGCAAAGTGGGAAAGTCATCGTATATGCTTCAAGGCAATTGAAGTTGCATGAAAATAGAGGTGGTAGTGTTTGCCTTAGAGATTTGGAGACATTACTTATATGGTGTTCATGTAGATGTGTTACCAACCAGAAGAGCTTGAAGTATGTATCACCCAAAAGGATTTAATTCTTCACCAAAGAAAGTGGCTTTAGTTATTGAAAGATTATGACATGAGTGTCATCTATCATCTGGTAAGGCGAATATGTGGTTGCGAATACTCTTAGTCAACTATCAATAGGAAGTGTTGCTCATGTTAAAAATGGTAAGAAAGAGCTAGTTTGAGATGTTCATAGGTTGTCCCAATTGGGTGTTCACTTGGTTGATTCTACTGAGGTGGTATGATTATTCAGAATGGTTCTGAATCATCTCTTATATCGAATGTGAAGGCTAAGCAAGATCATGATTAGATATTAGTTGATCTGAAGAAACTGATTTCTGAAAAAGCCATTGAGGCTTTCTCCCAAGGGAGAGATGTTGTCCTTTGATATCAAGGTCAGTTTTGTGTTCCTAATGTTGATGAGTTGAGGAATCAGATTTCAACATAATCTCACAATTCCTGATATTCTATTCATCCAGGAGCCACCGAGATGTACCATAATTTGCGGGAAGTCTATTGGTGGAATGGGATGAACATGCATATTGTGAAAATTTTGGCTAAATGTTTAAATTGTCAACAAGTGAAAGTTGAGCATCAGAAATGTGATGGTTTGGCTCAAAACATTAGTATTCCTACTTGGAAGTAGAAAGATTTGAATATAGACTTCATTACGAGCTTACCTTGTACTCATCGTTAGTTTGATTTGGTTTGGGTTATTGTGGATCTAATGATAAATCAACTCACTTACTTCCCGTTAAGACTTCATTTTCAGCCGAGATTAGAGAAATGGTAATGTTGCATGGATTGCCCCTGTCCATTATCACTGATAGTGGTTGAAATGACCCAAAAAGTTCTTAAAAATGTGCTTCGAAAGTTACCGGAAACTTGTTTAGCTATATCAAAAAAAAAAAATCCATTTCGTTTTTCGAAAATCCGACTTCATATTCTTGTTTAGGGGGTCAAATTGAGTGGGAAATGGGTCTAACCCAAATTTTAGA
>JAJONT010056628.1:0-26177 GCA_029582345.1 Solanum oplocense x Solanum tuberosum
GTTCCCGATCTTCAGTTCAGCAGCGTCAGTGGTGAGTCCTCAGTCTTCGAGGACTAGTGACATGTTTATCTTTATCGCTTTTAGTCTTTAGTTTCAGTTTTGCTAGGCCTAGTTGGGGCATGTCCCAACAATTCTAGTCAGTTTAGAGGCTTATTTCAGACATAAATAGATTTAGCTTAGTATTGAGTTAATATCTTCCTTGTATTAAACTCATCAGTTTTCATTTATCTCAGTTATAGTATATGGGTATTCCCCATCTTTTCGTCTAATTTATGATTTATCTTCCGCACAGTTTCTATTATTCAGATTATACTTAGTATGCTCATGATCATGCCAGCATGGTTAGCTTGGGATCACTTGTGGTCCTAAGTTCCGTGTCCGCGTCTCGGGAGTGGCTCGGGGCGTGACACTAACATTTCAAATTATATATTTGGCATTAAAGGTTGGTTTTCCAAAGCCCGAAACTCATAATTAGCAATTAAAATCATTAGCAATTGGTTTGTTCTTAGTGATGTGTGTTGGGCCTCTCTAGAACCATGTTTGTGTGCTTGTTTGCTGATTCTAATTTCCATATCGTGCCTAAAATGCCTAAGCATTAATTTCCTGAGTTTCGTGCTTAAAATTTATCATAAATTGTTGGGTTGTGCTTGATTGTTGTTGGGTCTAGTTGGGCGAAGTCTGAGTAACCATAACTGTGCTAAATGACTGATGTTTGCATAATGAAGACACAACTTCCAACGCAAGTGTCTATGACCGTACAATAGTAAAGTAACCCAACCAAGGGTTGGGGTCGAGTCCCAAGGGAGCGTTTTATGAAATTTAGTGATTAAGCGCGAAAGTGCTAAAGCTAACCGTAGCTAAAGACTTTATCGAATGAAGACATGACAAATTAAAGGGTGTGACACGAGTGTCAGTTATCAATGGGGGTTTGTAAACAAGTAAAGAGCAAAATCAGAAAAAATGCAAAGAGTACTAATCAAGGAGACGGGATTCTTGGGATATGATAGGAATACGGGTTAAACTACGTTATTGGGTAAATTCTTTTGATAGTAAATCCGTTGAGTATTTGTGACTAGGCTAGACTATAGTGGGGGTAAATTCTCTCTCGAGCAACTTACCCCGAATTAAATGGGTTCCACTCGGACACCCACTTGCCGCATGAAGAACAACCTCCGCATTAGCCCACTCACTCTCTCGAGCTGAGTGTGTGGGAGAAGGTCTAGGGTTCACGCTCTTGAGCTGAACCTCATGTCGACCCACTCCCACCGGCCATCAATTTAGTAGTCTTAGTTTTACCACCTCTCTCTCGAGCAAGCCAAAAAGACAAAGGTGAAATTGTATTTGCAACTACAATTTCATTAAGTTCCACCACAACTACTAAACGAAATCACATTTACACAACAAATAAACCATCAATAAGAAAGAGCAAATAGACAATCTAACCCATATTCACAAAATTTCACCCTACGAATTGGGGGTTTAGCTACACCTGCAAAAGAGGTAAAAATGTATACCAATCTCAGTTTTCATCAATGGGTATGCAAGATTAAGTCTTAAAACAAGTCAAAACTGAAGAATTCAGAAGACCCAATTCCAAAATCTTAGAGTTGAAACCCTTTGAATCTTCAAGTTCTTCAAAACCCTCTATAAGCTTAGAGAGAATATTCTCAGTCTGATATTAAAACTTAATAATAAAACTTGATAATAATAATTTCTACTCTGATACTAAGCCAAAAAACTTCAACTAATATTTATAGTTTTCAACAAATGTGCTGCAAAGGATCACTCGGCGAAGTTAGTTGAGATCGCCGATCAACTCGGCGATCCGCCCTTTGGTCTAGTTCATCGCCGTCTTGCATTAGCCTTCAGCTTCCTCGTGTTTTGGATCATTGGGCAACATAGTAAAGCTTCGTGGAACTGCTCGGCGATACGCCGACTGCTCCTTTTTACCGCCGATTTGATCCTTTCCTTCAGGGCTCAGCACACTAGAACAAAAGGCAGGGGTAAAACCTTTTGGCGACTCGCCGAATGGGTTCATCGATTCTCAGATCTTCATTGCGTCGTTCTTTCTGCTGCCTTTGTTTCTTTGTGATAAGTAGTGTCCATGCTTTCCTTCAACCTCAAAATACCTGAAACTTAAGGGTTTTAATCAGATATTGAGATAAAATATGCATTTGAGGACGCTAATTCTATCAAAATATGGCTCTAAATGAGTCTAATTTGTTGACTCATCAACACCCCCAACTTAAACTTTTGTTTGTCCTCAAGCAAACTCAAGTTCAGCCATTCAAAAAGGGTGTCTCGAACAATGCTACACAAGACTCAATCATGAATGTACACAACAAGACTCAATTTACTTATGGAAAGATCAAATGTGCACTCAAATATTCAAGTTGTAACTCACCAATATCAAAGAATCTCATGCTCACAATACTAGCTTCAAATGCAAGTGCTAGCTCAACCAAAGTGTTCAAATGCCCTCACACAAGCAATGATTCCATATTCACACACAATGGTTTACAATTTAAATCTTTGGAATCAAATGCAATGCTCACACGAACAAAGATGAACACGTTGCATGCTTTCACCCATAGGTTTTCTCGTATTTTTCGATCAACATTTGTTTCACCTCAAGATCAAAAAGGTCTTCTCAAGGCTTGTAATGGGGCTGAGTGCAAAGGTATGGTCATTTAGGCTCAATGAGTTTCATCCTCATGAAATGTGGTGCTCACAACACTTCCTTTCCTTTTTCTTCATCATTATCTTTAGTGCTCATAGTAATTCTTTTATTTACTCTTCATGGATTGTTTGGAAACCCCATTTCTTTTGTACTTTATTCCACAACTTTCTTTTTCATTCTTTTTCTTTTTCTTTCTCTTTTATATATATATATATATATCTCTCTCTCTCTCTCTCTCTATATATATATATATATATAAATATATTTATATATATAGAGAGGGATCCATTTTTCTCAATACCATGGGTAAGAGGAGACTTTCCTTGCACTTCTTGACTTGCCCTTATCTTTTCACCACATCACCAACTTAGTCTTTTGGCCTAAGTTGGCTATTCAATAAACCACAACTTCATGATGATTATGGGTAATGGATAAAGAAAGGTCATTGTATTCATCAAGTTTCTTTCAAAGAAAGATAAGGCTCAAGGGGTGTTCAAAAGAGGTTCACACACACTCACAAGGTAGGCCACAAAAGAGGTATATGTCAAATTAGCTCACACTCTTAGAAGTTGCCTAAGGTCATATCAAGAGATAGCATCACTTAGTTGATCGGACCAACGGGGAAAATTCTAGGATCCAACATGCATAGTTCACAGGTAAGCTCATCACACAAGACATCGATACAAAAGTTAAACAAGACTCCACACTTTCGCTAGAGTGCAACGGTCATCACTAGTGAATCAATTTCATCATTGGCTAGTCACAACGAAATGCAAAGAGTTCACATATTGTCTAGGCAACTTCATTTTCCCTCATTGTAGCTGCACATTCATGTTTGTTCGATTATAAGTACAATCAAAGTCATCAGTATTGATCGGAAACGATATTCAAATTTGCGAAGGAACAACTATATTCAACATAGAAGGGGTGGCAGAAATTTTTTGGAAGGGTCAAAATCATTTTTCAATTTAAAACACGGAGCCACAAGCTCAAACCTTCCATGAAAGCAGTGTAAACACAATTTAAACAAATCAACCCAAATATATACATAAAAACACGAGTCACAAATAGCACACAAAGGGTGAGCCTCACCCCACCACTGATAAAAATAATTTGTCCTCAAATGCAAATAATACATGATCCAAAATGTAAAATAAAGAAACACAGAGAGGGAGGTAAAGAGAAATCCTGTCTATGTAGTCTCTCCATCTGTCTTAGCTTCAGTGCTCGGATTAACCCAGAAGGAACAACAATTCCAGCTTCACCAAGGTCTGTTGATTGTGAGTCTGCCAGAAAGACATGACTGCTCTGCGAAATCCCCTGACTCATGGAGGAGTATTAGGATCTAGGGTGATGGTTTTCCTACCAAGAGTCGGACTCTTGCCCTCGCCTTTCCCACTAGTTGTGGGTAGTTTCGAAGCTTTTCCTTTTGACATAACTGCATCTTTTTTTATCGCATTTCCTTTGGACTTCTGTTGGGCTGGCGTTCTTCATTTAGTATCTTTAGGTTTAGTCATATCTGCAAAATCTCAAAGAGAAACTAGAGAAATATTTGACAAAAGTACTGATAAAGTTCGGTGAGTCACTGTTATCATTCGGTGATCTATAGTTAGTCCGCTGAAAGTTACAGAGATCCAGGGGAGTTGACAAAGGTAAAGCATGACTTTCAGTGAGTCACCGAAAGTCTTTGGCTACCTTCAACTTCTTGCTGAAAGGTACAGAATTAACAACATATTTATCATTAAATTAAAGGTGAGATGGGGACATTAGGCGGACTGCGGAGTTGTTCAGCGAGCTCAACCCAGCTCGCCAAATGACTCAACGTACTTATTTTCTACCCATTTTCTCGAATTCAACCTTGTAACCCCTGAAGACATTAAAAGTGTGCACTAGTGCAATCAAGGTATGACCCGTAGCACCCAAACACAACATTTTGAATTTTAATCCAGATTAAGGCATAGAATTATTGGAATTCAACAAGCACAACTACTAGAGTAAGATTGTCAAATTAAAGCATGCACGTAAATAATCTAGTCCTATCCGGCAAGGTCAGAATACTTTCAATAAGATATGGTTATTGCAAATGAGCACAAGATTTTCGAATGTAAACTCGAGATTCGGAAACCAACCTTAAATGTTGATTAAAACGTGATTGAAAAGCTAGGCGGCAAAAAAATCCTAGTTCCGATCACCAATCAACAACTAAATTACTAATGGAATATGAAAATATTGAAAATACCACCTTGGTGTGAGATTGTGAAGTTTAAAAGCGAGGGAAAGTGAAGAAGTTCAAATTCTGACACCTTTGGCCATTATAAACCGTCCAGTTCGCGTTCATTCGGCGACGTTAGTCGCACTCACCGATCCACTCGGCGACATGCCAAGTGGTCAGTTGCCCCGCCAATTTCGATAGGATCATCAGTTTCTTAGGGGTCAAGACGGCGGTCTGAATCGAGGGCACCGAACAGGTTGGTAACACGCCGAACTACTTCTTGAGCTCGCTGAGTTTTATAGGCTCTGAATTAAATTTGAGTTGAGCGAAATAGCGGGTTGAGGGCTTGCCAACCTCTTTGGTGATACACCAACCAGACCTTTTTCTCGCCAATCTGCATTTTCTGAACACTTCCCGCATTAAAACCTGCACAATCAACACACCGTTATTTCTAAAATGAGTTAAAGTATTTAAAAAGGTTTTGGGTTGCCTCCTAAACAACGCCTTAGTTAACATCGTGGCACGACGCAAGTCAGTGATCAAACTCCATTTTTGGGGTTAGCCATAGTATCAGTAGGCAACCCGATATTTTATTGCGGGTGTAGATCTGGAAATGCATGACCCATAAGGTTCTCGAGAAACTGGACAACTCTGGAATGAGACCAAATCAATTGCTTCATCCCTTTAATGTCTTCCTTCATTTCTTCCAACTTTCTATCTTGCTCAGTCACCTTGCGGAGAATGATTGAGAGCATCCCCTCAAGGCGTTTAACCTCATTGTCCTTGGAACTTCTTCGCTCATGAGGAGGGATGTATTTATCCTTCCTCTTGTACTGGACTTCGATCTTCACCATCTTTTTGGCCAACTCATCAATCTGAGTCATTAGTGCGGCCAACATGAAGTCCTTTTCTACTTCTTGGTGCGTTTCAGCCATATGATTAAGCAGTTGGGCTGCTATCACATATGGTTGTTTCGCAATGCCTCTCGGAATGAGTTGCTCGGCCAACCTTTTGTTTCCAGGAACAAGACTTCTGTAGAAACAGTCAAGGAGGGCTTTGTCGGGAATATCATGAGTTGAGCATTGAGTGATCAGTTCATTAAACCTTGCCCACAAATTGTGGATCCGTTCACCTTCCAATTGCTTGAAAGTGAGGATACGATCCCGGAACATCATTACCTCTAATGGAGGAAGCTCCATTAGCTCCCAAGTACTGCTCGCCATGCTCACTTCCTCTGTTTGGATATAAACAAACGAACAAAACAAAACTAAAAATTAAGTTAGTAAACTATGATCACCAAAAGAAAAGTTCATCTTAACCAAAAAATTTCATGAAACACCACTCCACGGCAGCTGCACCATTTTGGTGTTTCCGTAATCACACAACTTCCAATGCAAGTGTCTACGATCGTACAATAGTAAAGTAAGACAACTAAGGGTTGGGGTCAAGTCCCAAGGGAGCGGTTTCTGAAAATTAGTGATTAAGCGTGAAAGTGCTAAAGCTAACCGTAGCTAAAGACTTTACCTAATGAAGACATGAAAAATTACAGGGTTTGATACGACTGTAAGTTACCAATAGGGGTTTGTAAACAAGTAAAGAGCAAAATCAGCAAAAATGCAAAGAGTACTAATCAAGGAGACGAGATTCTTGGGATGTGATAGGAATACGGGTTAGACTAGATTATTGGGTACATGCTTTTGATAGGAAATCCGTTGAGTATTTGTGGTTAGGCTACACTATAGTGGGGTAAATTCTCTCTCGAGCTACTTACCCCGAATCAAATAGGTTCCTCTAGGACACCCACTTGCCACCTGAAGAACAGCCTTCACCTTAGCCCATTCATTCTCTCGAGTTGAGTGTGTGGTAGAAGGACTAGGGTTCACTTTCTCGAGCTGAATCGCATGTCGACTCACTCACACTTAGTTTTGCGACCTCTCTCTCGAGCAAGCCAAAAATAGGAAGGTGAAAACGTATTTACAGCTACAATTTCATTAAGTTCCACCACAACTAATAAACGAAATCACATTTACACAACAAATAAACCATCAACGAGGAAGACCCAACATATAATCTAACCCTTATTCTCAAAATCACACCACAAGAATTGGTGTTTTAGCTACACATGAAAAAGAAGTAAAAATGTAGACCAATCTCAGTTTCCATAGATGGGTATGCAAGATTAAGTCTTAAAACAAGTCAAAAGTAAAGAATCCACAAGACCCAAGTCCAAAATCTTAGAGTTGAAACCCTTTGAATCTTCAAGTTCTTCAAAACCCTCTCCAAGCTTAGAGAGTATTCTCAGTTTGATATTAAAACCTTAATAATAAAACTTGATAATAATAATTTCTACTCTGATACTAGGCCACAAAACTTCATCTAGTATTTATAGTTTTTAGAAAATGTGTTGCGAAGGATCACTCGGCGATGTTAGTCGGGACCGACGATCTACTCAGCGATCTGCACTTTGGTATAGTTCATCGCCGTCTTGGGTTAACCTTCAACTTCGTCGTGTCTTGGATCGTTGGGCGATATAGTACAGATTCGCAGAATTTCTCAACGATATGCCGACTGCTCCTTTTTACCGCCAATTTGATCCTTTCCTTGAGGGCTAAGAACACTAGAATGGGTTCGGCAATTATCAGATCTTCATTTCGTCGTTCTTTCTGCTGCCTTTGTTCCTTTTTGCTAAGTAGTGTCCATACTTTCCCTCAAACTCCAAATACCTTAAACTTAAGGGTTTTCATAAGATATTGAGATAAAATATGCATTTAAGGACACTAATTCTATCAAAATATAGCCCTATATGAGTCCAATTTGTGGACTCATCAATGACACACTTTGCTCGATAATGGAGCATTTGACGTCATTCTTAAGGGCTTAAGTCATTAAATGGCCAATTTTGGCTAAACCAAGGGAAATCTGAGTACCCCGGTTGCATGGGTCTAATGGGTCTGAGTATAATTGAATAACTGTTTGGTTTGATTTTATTTTTGGGGGCAGCGAGGTTGATATTGGAAGTTGGGGTAGAAAGTAGGCACGTTGGGCAGTTTGGCGAGCTCGGTCATGCCCGCCGAACAACTCGACGGCCGTCGAATCCCCCTTGATCGCCTTTAATTTCATGCAAATGTTATGTTTTGGTTCTATAACTTTCAGCAAAAAGCCTGAGTTCGCCGAGTGCACTCGGCGACTTGCCGAAAGTCTTCTTTGATCGCCATTTCCGTGCCTCTCACTTTTATAATACACTGTAACTTTCGGCAGACTTGTCTGTGCTCGCCGAATGTTGTCACCGATTCGCCGACTCGCCGATCAGTTCGGTGAGTCTGTCTGCAATATGATTTATGTGATTTCTCTTGGCATATTTCTAACATTCCACGATGTTTTTCCATATAGTGCTACACCAAAAGTAGCAGATAGAGACATGCCGCCCCATAATAAGGCTAAGGAAATCACAATTAATGAGGATGCAGCTGCATCCAGGGTAAAGGCTACCAAACTTCACACCACAAGTGGGAAGGGAAAAAGTGAAGGGCAAGGCACCTGCTCCTGCGTCAGTGGAGGTCAACTCCGAATGTGACAGAATCTATGCTACTCACCTTACCACTTTTGAGAGTGAGGGTGAGCACCAGAACCATCAGGCTGCAACATCTGAGCCTGAAGATGAGCTACTATCAGCCAAGGGAGCGGGGCTGCGATCCAAGAGGTTAAACTATTTGTCTAGTATCAGGACTCCCCAAGCCACCAATTCTCTTCCTACTCCAGCACATATTGTGGTCCGAACACCACCTGCACAGGGTCCTCCTCCCCGGTCTATCACCAGACTGAAGATTGAGGGATTAAGGACCATCATCGAAGAGAAGATGCTATCTACTTATGGAGTCACCAACAGATACCCGGAGATCATGAGTTGCTTGAGGTCTCACAAGTTCCAGCTATTCACTCGACCCTGTGGCCCTTATGTTCCAAATTTTGTCCGAGAATTCTACATCGCCTACGGAGACCTGGTGCCACAAGGAAACAAGCAGGCCACCAAATTAATAGGGGTAGAATATGTGGTTGTCAGGTGCAGAAAAGTGAAGTGTGATAGTGATGCTATTAATGCAGTCATGGAGTGTTCAAAGGAAATTGAGGATGGCTGTCACTACATGATCCGGACAAAAACGTTGAAGATTATGAAAAAGTGTTGGGCTCCTCTGATATCTGACGGTACTCCAAAGTGGATCGAGGTTCGAGCACCCATTGAAAATAAGGACCTCAATATAGCAATAATGTTCTGGTTTGGCTTCATCAAAGTACTATCATGCCATCCCAGAATGAGTCGATTCTCCGCTATGCGAAAGCATCTTGCCTTAGTCGTATCATTGATGGGACAAGGCTAAATTTGGGTATGATCATTGTACATGAGATGGTCATGAAGGCCTAACACCGTGAAACCTCCCTTCATTTTCCGGTGTTGATCACTTAGTTGTACAAATGAGCTCGGGTGCTTCGAGATGAGAAGAAGGATGTGGAAATGATTCCCACCTCCTGTACCGAAATTCGGAGGATTAAGGCGGAGTACTTCAATGAAGACGCCGAAAAGGAGAATGTAGCCCCGGTGGATAAATATGTGGTTGTGGTTACTGATTCTTTACCTGTAGAGGCACCTTTGCCTAATCTGTCCCCTGGGCCTTCAGGTATATCTAGCACTGCCCCTTTCATGGCGCCTAGTTCATCTACAGCTCCCCTGCCTCCTAGGTATGGTGTCTCTTCTGCTGCTACTTCCCGACCTTCACTCATCTAAGCTGTGTTACTACGCATGGGGCAGCTAGCTCATTCTGCTAATAGGCATGCCTTCAGGCTTGAGGCCATCATTCCTGGCATGATCGAGAGGGCCCTTGCTAATGTTGTGACACCTCTGAGTGTGATCATTGATGCCCTTGCGGTGTGGATAGTGGTCTGTGAGCAACGCCAAGGGGCCACTGATGAGGTGACGGCCCTAAAAAGCCGCCATTGCTGAGCTGAGGAAGGATGTGGACCAGTTGAAGTCCACCAACATGTCTATGATTTGTGGGAGTGTGGAGATCCTCGACATGCCAGTAGATACAGTGCCTCCAGCTACCACCAGAAATGATGTTCGAGTTGAGGAAGTGGCTGTTGTTGAGTCTGATGAGGAGCAGCTTTCTGTTGATGAAGAGGCTTCTTATGAGGGCTTTACGGAGATTGAAGACGCCATGGTAGATTCAACTGTGAAGATCTCATTGGCAAACACACCCATGGCTGACCCTGGTGGAGTTAGTAGTGTTGAGGTTGCACCGGGCACTGATGCCCCCACAAATGGAGCAACTGTGTAGACAGGACCCTTCTTTACCTCCCTCTCTGTCATTTTTATTGATTTTATTGCATTTGAGGACAAATTGCTTTTTGTTTGTGGTGGGGTGAGGTATTTGCATACCTACCTCTTGGGATTATTATTGTTGTATATATATTGGGTTTTGTGCTTTAAATTATGTTTTGACACTCTTTTGTGGATGTTTCATCTTGTGACTGCATATTTTGCATGCAAATGGTTTTTGAGTTTTACCTAAGGACAAAAACAAAAGTTCAAGTTGGGGTTGTTGATGAGTCCGAGATTTGGACTCATTCAGTGTTTTATTTACAATGAATTAGTGTCCTCAAATGCTTATTTTGTGCCAATAACTGATGTAAAACCCTTGATTTCCAGGTATATGGATTGAGGAACAAAGCAAGGACACTGATTTCCAAAAAGGAACGAAGCGAGCTAAAAGAATGAAGAAAAGCAGGCCTGGTGATCGCCAATTCCACTTGGCTAGTCGCCGAATAACTGTTTGACCGCCTAAAGTTCCAGTGTGCCAAGCTTTGAAGGAAAGAACCAAGTTTGCGAGGAAAAGAAGAAGTCGGCATATCGCTGAGTGCTTCCATGATGCAGTGTTGGATCGCCCAAAGTTACAGACCTTGAGGATGCTGAACGCCAAGGCATAAGGGCGATGGAACTAACCAAAGGGCAGAGCGCCAAGTGCTTCGGCGAGCCCGACTTACTACGCCGAATGGCTCTTCACAGAATATTTTTGGCGACTATAAATACATTTTCGAACATTTAGTTTAGTATCTTATTTTCATTATATCAAATTGTGATTATTATTCTGAGTATTGAGACAAGTTTTCTCTAGTTTTTCCTAAGATTTGGAGAATTGAAGTTTTTCACTTTTGAAATTTGGAAGTGGGTCTTTGAGATTCTTCAAATTGGAACAATGTAAGAACGAAATCATTCTTACCCAGTTAATGGAAACTCAATTTGGTAAAGATGTTTATCTTTTTATGATGTCTAGCAAAAACCCCAATTCTTGGGGTGTGATTATGGGCTGATTTAGTTTATGGGTATGGCTAATTGTTAGTTTAAATGCTGGTTAGAAGTGAGTACAATCAATAATGTGGTTTAATTTAAGAAATGTAGTTCCAAATGCAGTTCTACCCTTGTGTTTTTGCTTGCTCGAGAGAGAGGTTTTAAAACTAAGCTTATTGATTGATAGTCAGTGGGTATTGGGTTGATATGGGTTCAGCTCGAAAGAGTGAATCCTAAACTATATCCCCATACATTCAGCTCGAGAGAGTGAATGGACTAAGGTGTGGGCTGGTCTTATTTTGCTTGCTTGTTGATGTCCGAGAGAAATCAACTTGATTCAGGGTAAATTGTTCGAGAGAAAGTTTATTCCCTCTATGGCTTAGGTTAGACACTAATATACAACTATTTCCTAACAGTTGGAATTACCCATTTGTCTATATTAGCCTATAATCGAATCACATCCCAAGAACCCGTCTCATTATTGTTATTTCGTATTGTTTATCATTGTTTGTAGCTGATAATTCCAAAACCAAACCCCCTTATTTAACATTCCTGTCACCCCCTGATTTGAATTATATTTTTTTATCCGGTAAATTCTATTCCTATGACTGATTTGATCATATTCGTACTTTCCAATTGATGCCCAAACACGTACCGCTCCTTGTGGGATTCGACCCCAACTCATATAGTTGGGTTTTATATTGACTAACGATCGTTAACACTTAGAATTGGATGAAGTGTTGTTGATAACGTTATTAAATCAATAAACAAACATCACTTATTTTTCCATTCAATACACATGGAATGTACTAGCACTAGAAGTTGGAATTTTACTATTCCCATGATTAAGATCGGATTATATTTAATCTTATCCTACAATCAAAGTGTTTTTTGTTCAATGATGAGTACAAGATTTTTACACAAATGATGTATGTTTTGGGTCGTGGGTTGCCCATGTGGACCGACCCAACCCAATCTGTTTTGCCCTATCCAATTAATTAATTAATTATATGGATAATTCCTTTTAAAAGGATAAGGCAAAAATGTTACATTGTAACTGTTCAAACCTCCCCTTAAAAAACTCCTAGTGGGAATAGCTTTCAAGGAACGTGGAACGTAAAAAAGAGTAGAGGAAAATGTGAAAAATAGAAAAACAAAACTAGGGATCAGTAAAGAATCATAGAAGTGAGTTTCTTAGAAAAATCAATCAACACTCTAAGAAGACTGTTAGATTGTGAACAAAGACTGATCTTTGTTTCCTTGAGATTCAAGGAGTGATCCGGAGAAATTTCATTCGACAACAAAATCAACAAGAAATGTATCCGCTGCAAATTACAAGGTACACACTTGTAGTTGTTTTGACTTTAAAATTCCTTCATTGGTATGAGAGTCATCATTAATTGATCTCATTATGCGCTGCTTCCTTCTGTACTCACTGTGTAAGTTAAAAAGAAAATTTGTTTTTTTAAAAAATCAGTGGATAGGAAAAATTGGAAGATGTTAAGTTTTTTACAAATGTTTCAATTTGGATTAATCATATGGTAAATAGGATTCAAAATCCTATTTGATTCTGACTCATATTGTAGGTAGGATTCCTTTTTTTCCTACTATAACGAAATTCTAATTTTTTTTTGAAAAATTGGTTCTGTTTGTAGCAATCTGAAAATTAGTTGTACAATAATTTTGGTGGAATCTTATGCCTTAATGATCTGCTCGTTTGTAGCTTTCTAAAAATATATTATAATGGAAAAAACGGATTGAAAACGTGTGAGATATGAAGTTTTGAATGTTTGTTGTTTTTGACTGTTTTCTCAAAAAATTTATTTCTGTTTGTAGCGATCTGGAAATTGTGTGTACTGTTTTTTGGTTTGAAACATAATTTTTCATGATCTACTGGTTTGTACCTTTTCGAAAATATATTATAATGAAAAAACATATTTAAATCGAGTGAGATATGAATTTTTTAAGTTGGGTTGGAAAAAAACAAAAACGGTTTTCTTAAGAATATTTTTTTGGATGAGACTTGTGTCCTATTTAGGATTATTATATTTTGGAAAAAGAATATGTGTCCATTTTTGGATCTTATTGGTCTTGTTTATTCCTTTAATCGTTATGTTCCTTAAGCAGTTGCTTGCGTTTTATGAGAAATTTGTGATATATGTTGTCGCATTGAACGGTATTAACGACCATTTTTTTCCATTTCAGATATGGCTGAATGGGAATATGCTCAAGTTACTACAAGTGGGATTTCTTAAAGTCGAGCAAAACGACGAGTAGAAGAGCAAGCCGCCATAAGACATGTTTCTGAGGGAGAAAAATCATACGGATTAGTGTCCCAAATGAGACACAAAATCTGTTAAGGAATGAAAGGACCATTCGAAGGAAATTAGAAAAATATCTAAGAGAGTTTATGTCTTTGAAGATGGATCCTCTTGACTCTTTAATAGACTTCCTTAGAACCTTTGCCATGAAATTTGTAAAGCTTAATGAAAGTGACATTCATGCTACAGAGAGGGAAGGATATGATGTTTTGTATCATTCCTTGCGAGAATACTGGAAGAATGAACTGAATGAAACTAGTATCGAAATTGGGGATAATGAATAATTATGGATGTACACGGTAAAAATAGGAGTTAAGTGGGTAAAACTTCACAACATACTCAGTTTTTAGTAATGGCTTTTGCTATGTTTTTTTATAAAACTTTGTAGTGAACATCTTTGATTGTTCTTTAATATAAATATTTGAGTTTTATCCTCTTTTGTTTTGGATAAGTGGATTATTATTCTATTGCACAATGTCATATGGTATTTGATTATTAGACATGCAAATCTCTGTGATTATAGTCTAAAATAAATTAGTGTACACATTAAGAAGTTAGTTTCAAATTTTGGTTAACTATTAAATTCGTAGATGATTATTTGATGCTTATGTGTCTTTTTAATTTTACATTTAAATATGAAACCTTTCTGATAATTGATTTGCTTGAATGTGTATGTCACATGCATAATTGATTAAAAAATCTTGCTTGATTATATCTCATAACATACATGGCATCAAAAAGTATCATTGCTGACTTAGACAAAGGTGAAAAACTAAACGGTGACAATTACGACATCTTGAGTCGTAATATATGGTATGTACTAGAAGAGAAAAATGCTCTGGAAGGTATAAACCATGTTTTGAATCAACCAAAAGAGGATAATACTGCACAACACGAAAGGGATCTTGAAGCTTACAAAGCTTGGAAAAAAAGCTAATTCTACTGCACGTGGAATAATAGTTAGTTTTGTGGTTGATGAGCTCATACATGAATGTGTGGAATTCCCAACTACTCACGCTATGTGGGCACATCTGCGAGGACTATATGGGGTAATGTCTGTAACCCGCCAACGACAGTTGACTAAAAAATTTGACACTTACAAAAAGCATCATGATCAACATATCAAGCAACACCTTAGGGTGATGTCAAACATGGTAGCTCAACTCAATAGTGTTGGTCATGTTCTTTTAGATGAGCAACAAGTTCAGGCAGTGATTCGGTCTCTTCCCAATAATTGGGAACATTTGAAGGTTAACTTGACCCATAATGACAACATCAACTTTTTTTTGATGTTGCATGCCATATTGAACTTGAAGATGAACGCCTTGGTGCTTCTAAAGTTGCATCGCCTTTGTGGCAGAGTCAAGTGGTACAAAATATCCATGCTTCAAGCACAAGAAAAATTGGTAAATAAATGGTAAAGACAAAAATACTGGAGAAGGACCCTCTAAGATAAAGAAAAAGCCAAATTCCAAGAAAGGAAAATATTTTTTCAAGAAGAGAGAGAAGAGAAAAATTAAGTGCTAAAATTGCCAATTGTTGGGGAATTTCGCTCGTGAATGTACTGAGCAGAAAAAGGTAGCATTTCTAAACGCATCTAAAAGTGCAACATATATTACTAGTACTTCTTGACTAACTGAATCTTATCCTTTGTGGAATATATACTCAAGATCCACCCACTACGTGAATCGAGATAGAGAAGAGTTTGTGGAGTTTCGTCGAGTTTCATCTTAATCAAGGTGGATCTACGTAGGAAATAATGCAAAACTAGAAGTCAAAGGGATAGGCACTTGCAAAGTAGACTTGTGTGGTGGCCTTTATTTTATGTTGCATGACGTCCTATATACATCAGAGATTCTATGAAACTTAGTATCTGTGTCTGTTCTTTTAGACATTGGTTTTGATTTGTTTTGTAGTTGTAATGGTGTTAGAATAACTCTAGATAATGTTTTATATGGTTTTGGACTATGTTATGATTGTCTTATTGTGTTAGATTGTAATCCTTCAACTTATGACTATTATGTTGATCGTTGTGTAATGACATGTTATTCAAGTAACAATGATATTGATGTTATTACATGGCATGCAAGTTTAGGTCAAATAGGGCAAGATCGAATGAGTAGTTTGGCAAAAGAAGGACATTTAAGTACTTTCACCAAAATTGATGTGCCAACTTGTGAAAATTGTCTTGCTGGAAAGATTACGCGTAAACCATTTGGGAAGGCTAAAAAAGCGGAGTTCCCGCTTCAATTAATTCATTTTGATATTTGTGGTCCAATGAATGTGAAGGCAAGGTCTGGAGCTACATAGTTCATTACATTTATTGATGATTTCACGCGTTTTGGTTATATTTATTTGATTTCTCATAAATCTGAAGCACTTGAGTGCTTTAAAAGATATATTAAAGAAGTTAAAAATCAATTAGATAAAAACATAAAGGCTTTAAGAACTGACCGAGGACATGAATATTTGTCAAAACAATTTGAAGAATTATGTTCTGGAAAGGGTATCATTAGAAAATTAACTACTCCTTATACACCTCAACAAAATGGTGTAGCTGAAAGAAGGAATAAAACATTATTGGACATGACAAGATTAATGATGACGTATGCAAATTTGTCTATCTCTTTCTGGGAAGATGCATTATTGACTACGACTTACATATTGAACAATGTGCCTTCTAAATCAGTTTCTTCCACTCCTTATGAACTTTGGACTGGTCACAAAACAAACCTGCATGATCTACGACCGTGGGGTTGTGCAACATATATTAAAGATCGCTTTGGTGAGTTTGGTAAATTTAGTCCAAAAGGAAAGAAATATATCTTTATAAGGTACTTTGAACGCTCCAAAGGGTATGTGTTCATCGTTGAACTAGAGGATGGAAGAATTACTGAAATTGCATCACGAGATGTCAGATATTTGGAAAATAATTTTTCCAAAATGGGTGAAATAGATGAAGTTGAGCCTCTCTACGAAATGTTGAATTCAGAATATCAGGTAATGTCGTCAGACATACTTGATAATTCAATGGATCAAGAAATGATTCCTGGTCCAAGTGGGAGTTATGAATGCCAAAATCCTATAGAGGAATCTGAACTTCAAATACGTAATAGTACAAGAAAAGGGGTACCTAAACGATCTTATGAGATTGAGGATTATGTTTTCTTGGTATCTCCAACAAAATTGGATCAGCCTAATTCTGTAACTGAGGCATTATCAAGCCTTGAAAGGGATGAATGGTTAAAAGCAATGAAAGAAGAATTAAAGTCCATGAAAACCAACAAGGAGGTGATGTTTTTTTATTTCTCCATTATCAATGAAGACCATTGCATATAGATGTGAAAAAGTCCAATAGAAATTTTATAATTCTTTCTCTTTACGTAGATGATATTTTATTAGCTGGAAATAATTTGGAGTATGTGAAAGCTGTCAAGTCATGGTTTTAAAAATCATTTGATAAGAAAGATACGGGTGAAGCGGACTATATATTGGGTGTTAAGATCGAAAGAAATCGTTCCAATAATTTTTTGGGTTTATCTCAAGAAACATATATAAAGAAAATATTGGAACGTTTTCGAATGAATAGTTGCAAATCCATGGATATTCCTGTAGCAAGGGGTGAAACTATACGGCTTGAAATGTGTCCAAAGATTGAAAATGAAAAGGAAGACATGTCTCGAGTTCCTTATTCTAGTGCTGTCGTGAGTTTGATGTATGCTATGATGTGTACTCAGCCCAACATTTGTTATGTTGTGAGTCTAGTTAGTAGATATCAATCCAATCCTGGAAGAGATCATTAGAAAGTAGTAAACAGAATATTCTGATACTTGAAGGGAACTGCAGATCATACAGTTTGTTATAGTGGATCTGATTTGTTCATATGAGGTTATACAGATGTTGATTAGGCTGGTGATAGGAATAACATAAAATCTACATATGGTTAGGCTTTCTTACTAAATGGTGGTGCTATTTCATAGAAAAGTAAGAAGATAACTTGCACAACTCTTTCAACCATGAAATATGAATTCGTGGCCTGTGCGTCTGCAATACTAGAAGATGTTTGGCTAAAGAGATTCTTTGAGCATTTGAGTATTGCAAAGGATTCTAAGGGTCCATTGATTTTATATTGTGATAGTCAAGAGGCTATTGAATATACGAATGATCCTAAATATCACCGTAAGACCAAACACATTGACATCAAGTATAACTTTGTGAGAGACGTAGTGGCAAGTGAATAAATAAATTTACAACACATTCGTACACGTGAAATGATAGCTGATCCTTTTACGAAGATCATTTCTAAAGAGCTGTTAGAAAAACATGTTAAGGCTCTATGTTTGCATAGAATATGCTGATATTCAGTATTGTAAAATCACTTGATCCTTATAATATTTTTTTCTATATAATACTATTGGATATATATTCAAATATAACATGCATATGATAATTTGTAAGAAATAAAGTGTCTCGAACAAGTCACGAGATTGGCTCTCTCACATGAGCAATGGCCTCTTACATTGGGGAACGTGAAGAAATGAGTTTAACCACAATATTATGACTGATTTTATGATCCAAACAAAAGTTTCTCCAAGAAAATGAGTTTAACGATAACTGAAGAGAGAAACTAGGGTTAAACATCTGTAGGTGTTTACACCAAGGTCTGTACGATGTTGAATAATCAAAAGAATGAGACACATACACCAATCTAAAGTAATATCGTAGCATGTGTTTCATACCACATGTGTCAAGCAATCAATGGGTCAATGAAAGAATGGTTCCCTACTTCTTCATTGTGTGAGACCCTGAAAAGTTAAAATAACTTTTCAATGAAATACCCTTTAAACTTTAACTGTTTCTTGAAGTTTCGATCACTGTTGCTACTTTAGCATGTCACTAATAGCCACGTGTGATTCGACAATGCTATGCATGTCTAGGAATGCAGTTGATATGGAACAAATATATTCGAGTATAAAGGGAAGATGATTAAAATGAACAATTCAACTTGTATAAATATGCCGGCTATTACACTAGAGTGTAATTGTGTATATAAAGTTAAACATGAACTCAAGTTCACCCTTTTAAGAGGTTGAGGGATCGAATAACTAACTACTGAAGTAGTAAATGACGTGTGGGGTATTGTGAGTAATAGTGTCCTTAAAATAGTAGCGAATTCTGTCCACATGTAATTGAATTCCTATGTAGGGCTTGTAAAACCTTAAAAGTAAGCTCCTCATGCTCACAGTGATATTTTGTTGGCTTGGGTCTTGGTCACCATATGTGAAGTGGGAGATGTATGTTTAGGGTCGTGGGTCACCCATGTGGACCGACCCGACCCAATCTGTTTTCCCCTATCCAATTAATTAATAAATTTATTAATTATATGGATAATTCCTTTTAAAAAGATAAGGAAGAACAGTTACAGTGTAACTGTTCAAACCTCCCCTTAGAAAACTCCTAGTGGGAGTAACTTTCAAGGAACGTTGAACAAGAAAAAGAGGAGAGGAAAACGTGAGAAACATAAACACAAAACTAGCCATCAGTATAGAAATAGGGAAGTGAGTTTCTTAGAAAAATCAATCAACACTCTAAGAAGACTCTTAGTTTGTGAACAAAGTGTCACACCCAAACCTTAGGTGAGGCGGACAAGTACCATATGAACACATGCTTTACAAGTGACCTATGATGAGAAAATAAACTACTATGCATATAGATTTACTAATGAGAAGCTTCATATACAACACATGTTGACTAGCTGAACCGATACATGTGACCACTGAAACTATGAATATAGATGATATCTTTAGAATGTCTACAAAGCCTCTACTGGAATCCATAACTCTTCCACTATGAGAATACGCACAGTAAAGACTCGGCAAAGTCCCGAATCAACCTGGATCTCACCAAAAACCGTTCAGTATCATGTGCTTCTAATGGGGAGATCTACTAGTTGAGTACCTGTTCCTGCAACATGAAATGCAACATCCTCAATAAAGGACGTCAGTACGAAAGAATGTACTGAATATGTAAGGCATAACTCAATTATATGTAAAATAAGAGGTCAAGTGAAATCAAATACCAATAGATAAGGATTAGAAAGCACTTTTGCTTATAATTGTGGAATCGTGTATGTTACATTCTTTTCTTTACTTTTCTGTGCATTATAATATTTATAAAACGTATGATAAAAATGACCACCTGATCAACGGTATAAGAGGATGACCCATGCTAGGCCTTTTAACCTCTTGATGTTGTCCTCATAATTACACAAATTGGTATTAGCCCATGCTAGGCTTTCGCCCCTGAGCTGCCACACTTCTATACTAATTGGGATCGACCTATGCTAAGCATTTTCCCCTGGGCTGCCACCCATAATTATATAGATAGCTTCATTTCAATTCTTTATCTTTGAGATTATTGTTTTGATGTTCATAACTGTTTCGGGATTGTTGTATGGGTGGTCATAATCATTGTTGATATTTGGAACTATGAACCACTAGTAGAAGACATGTGAATATGGACTTACGATAATAGCAATGACATAGGAAGAAAATGTGACACCTACGTAATACTTATGAGCTTATATGACTCAGTAAGCATTTTGACATCTCAAATTGAAGTACATATCAAGTGAAGAAATTTAACATTCAACCAAGAGATTTGAAATCTTTATGGTAGCCAAAACTCACTAACTAATATCGAATACAAGGTATACATGAAAGTGGAACCCAGCGATAAAGTGGGTAGGTTCAACTTAAGGACAGATACATATTCCAAGTGTACATATAAAATGTACAATAGACCAAGTAGGGATCTTGTGAGGTAATATTAAAGTCTAACACAGTGGGAGTAATATCCAATAAAGGAATCACACCCCAACCCTAGGTCAGGCGGACAAGTACCATATGAGCACATGCTTTACAAGTGACCTATGATGAGAAAGTAAAGTACTATGCATATAGATTTACTTATGAGAAGCTTCATAGACAACACATGTTAACTAGCTGGACCGATACATGTCAGAAGTTAAACAATGATAATAAAAAATGACATGGGAAGCAAATGTTACACCAACGTAATACTTAGGAACTTATATAACTCAGTAAGCATTTTGACGTCTCAAATTGAAGCACATATCAAGTGAACACTTTAAACATTCAGCCAAGATATTTGAACTCTCTATGGTAGCCAAATACTCACTAATTAATATCAAATAAAAGGTATACATGAAAGTGGAACCAAGGGAGAACGTGGGCAGATTCAACTTAAGGACATATACATATTCCAAGTGTACATATAAAATGTACAATAGAGAAAGTAGGGATCTTGTGAGGTAACATTATAGTCTAACACAATGGGTGTAATAACCAATAAAGGGAACATTTGAACATGTGACAAGATGACATATATATAGACAATTGAAGCAACATGGCATGATATGTGCAGATTGTATATCAAACATATAAACATATGTACCATGTGTAATCTAGGATAATTTTGATTTATACAATGGAAATATGTGCCAAGGGTACCTTGGCGATGAAACAAGTTTAGACCCTGCATGCTAATACTTGGTAGAGTAATCACGTACATTTAGTAACAAACTCATATTAGAGTACTCACTTTAATGCTCTAGGGAGTAGGAACTACAACTATGGATCAGTCACTACCAAGGGAACCTAGAAAGCTTAGGTTTTGTAATACAAGTGTTGGATTCATGCCAGAAATAAGAAATCGGATGGCCTTACATACGTTGCTATACAATTAAAAAAGTATGACTTAAGTTCCTTCTCTTCAGATTCCTATTCTACAATAAAATAAGTGGCAAGACTAGTATTAGTAGCTAATCAATTAATTTGAGCTACTTGATCTCACCAAAATAGTAACCAAGCAGTAATCATGCAATTTATCTAGCCAATGTTTTATTTAACCTTCCCTTTCCCTTAAATCACATCTATATACTGTGCAACCTTCGTATCAAGTCCCCCCAAAACTCCCTGCATTATTTAAGTTCTTTAACGTCTCCTTAACTTCCCCGCATATCCAGTCACATCCCTTATCATAACATACATAAAACAATCCTTAATCATAATAATGTAACAGAAGAAATATGAATCACGGTGTTTGATCTCCAGCACTTGAAGAGCTAACATGACTTTTAAAGTGCTCAAACATGCTCATAACTGAATTTAAAGAGGACTCCCCTCCATGGCTGTCCCAATATGCAGTAATCACCAGAACATCCTCCTCAATGTTAAACCATGTAAAAGGAAGAAATTCCAACTCACTAACACATAACAAATGTCCTAATTAACTCAAGAAAAAGGGTGAGAAAATTATAGTAGCTTACCTTGCTAGACATAACTACCACTTCCTAAGACTTGGATTCTTCAAGGTAAAGGTTGTCCTCCTTAACTTATCTTAAATTATACCTTCCAATAGCTTGACCTCCCTAATATTCAAGAACCCTAATGGTATTTGATGGTTATTGTATGAAGCTAAGGTAGAGAAGAGAGAAACCTCTAGATATCATATTTTTTTTGTCAAAGTAAAAATGGCTGGAAAAAGATGATATCAATACCTTTTAAAGGGACCTACTTTGGCCGACTTTCTCACTCATTTTGGGCCATAATTTGTCAAGTAGGTGACCCACCTACTTCGACTTTTCACTTGGGCCTTTTTTGTCTTAAGAACATTGGGCCTTGGCTGTCCATTTTCCCCTTATTCTTCTACTCAACTTGGGCTAGATTAATGCAAGTAGGTGGTAGTGTACTTGGCCCAATAACATGGTCAAAAGAGTCTTAGTTTGTGATTCACCTACTTGGTCCTTTGGGCTGGTCAATCAGTCAAAGTAGCTGATGCACTACATAGTGCTTTGGGCTGGTCAATAAGTCAAATTAGGTGATGCACCTACTTGGTCCTTTGGATTTGTCATAAGTCAAAGTAGGTGATGCACCTACCTGGTCCTTTGGGCTGGTTACTATGTCAAAGTAGGTGATGCACCTACTTGTCACCTACTAGCTTAGTTAAGTCAAGCAAACACATCAATATTTTATTCCATCTCAAGACCTTAATACCTCTAACTGAACTTAAAACTTATATACACTATACCACTTTAAACTTTTGACTTAAATATCACCTTATGATCTCAAGTTTAACTACTTCCATCGACGTCAACTTAATTGGGTCGCATCAAAATCTACGGACAGTTCGCTTTAAACCTATTTTATTGTCACTAGTCGCATAGGAAACCGAGTCCATAACTATACCACAAGGCAAATTATAGTCATCATGTAAATAGAACTAGTGCACGTAGAATACGGGGTGTTACATCCTCCACCCCTCCCCCTTTATGATCATTCTATCTCGAATGATAGGTGCACCTGATAGTTTGGTTAATTTTGGAATGTCATATCTCATTTGCGAGAAATCCCATTGTAAATAGGACTATCCAAAATCCATAGACTAGCCTAAAACACTTATAGACAAGTCTAGCATGAAGTCTCAATAGATATGGTTCGTGAAATAATAATATGAGAAATTAAACCTCTTTCATGACAATGTAATTCACTGAACATATAAAAGTAGAACTCATACAAATAAGTACTTTAATATATCTAAACACAAGACATGCAAATGACATATCAAATGAACAAATGCTAGTAGGATTTATGATCATATAAGGGGACCAGATGATCGTTGATCCTTATGTTGATGTTTAGAATCAGGAGGGAATTTAGGATCTCTACCATCTTCTATTCCCAAGTATCTTATGTTATATTCTATTCCTTCCACAATACTTCAATGGAGGTTACACCTTTTGAGCTTAGCTTCCGGGCCTTAACAATCAAGAATAACTATAGTATATCCCAATTTTTTTGTAAATGGAACGGATACATAAAATCATAGGCCTGACCTATTAGGGCACTACTTTCCCTTCTCTTTTATCTCATGACGCTTTTCAGAGGTGAGTCTTATAAGAACGCATAGTTGTTAATATAAACACTAAATTTTTATGCCTCACCTTCAAATAAGGAATTATATAAGTTATTTATCTATGGTTGTGATAAAATTTACATATATGCCCAACCTTTTCTGGTCAAAATCATCACTACATCATGATACAAGGAAACATTTTCCCAAAATTTTCAAAACTCATTTCAATAAGCACAGAGGGGCATAGAATACGGATAAATAAGTCAGTATGAGTATGACACATAGGTAGACTAGCACCAAAGGAGTGCATAATATACATGAATTAAGCTATAGAAATATATGGTGTACGTGTGCATATGAACTATAGGGTAGCATGTGAGCGAATGAGCTATAAGGCATTTAGGAAATGGAATAGATGAGCACATAATGCATGAGTACTAAAGCTACGAAATACAAAATATGTAAGTAAGTTGACTATAAGACATGTAGAAAAAAGGAAAATGAACTACAGAACACAAATCAAATTGAGCAAGTCTGTTATATCGCATGGATAGATGGACTAACATGTCAATGATTACACATGAAATATGAGCAAGTGAGCACATGACACATGGCCAGAAAAGCTATAAGGCATGTACTGTTTAACCAAGTAGGCTACGAGGCATGTAAAATATATAGAAATGGCCATATGATCAATTAGCCTGCAGTACCCACACAATGTGGACAAGTGACTTGAGGATAGTAACTAGTGCAAAAAATAACATGTAGGGAAAAGGTCCTACGAAAACATATAGCAATAAACAAGGGTGTTCCGAAGCGCATAACATTTACATGCAAGCATTCAATGACATTAGGTAACCTATGAGAAGGTCACAAAGGGCAAATGACATACAAATAGATACGTTATAGAACATGCAACATGCATAATTATATGACAAACCATCTTTGGAAACTACAATATATCCTATATAACCGGTCCACCATATAAAGGGCAAACACATTGTTTTAAGCGTTAAGTCACCGGTGGGATAGTTCTGCTCATATTCCTTTCTCACCTCAAAACACATACAATTGATTTCCCCATCTACTATCTTCAATCTCCTCAGAATTCTTATAAATGTTCTTCTATTGGGACTTGGCTTCCATCTAGGCCAATATAAATACTACAGTCAAGATAAAAAATATCCTCAACAACGAATCTTTTAGACTAGGAGGCCGAGGTCAATTTTGCCTTCATAACTAGCTTGTGTTATATAACACTCAATGCCTGGTGCCCATTTAGGGTCGAAATAGAAAATAAATAGTGAAGCTTGAACTTACCATAAAACATGAACTCTAATAACATGTAAATGTCAAGTACCTATAAAGTTATATCATAATTCATAACGTCTTAGATTTAGCCACTTTGGGATTAACTAGATCTCTGGCCATAATAATAGATTCCTCTTTTTTTATAACAAGTGCATGTGCTCCGACTCTTTCCCCATGCAAGATAGCAAATAAGAACAACTAGAATATAATAAATTTTTCCTCTCCCTTAACTGGACTATGATTGACGAATTACTACAGGCATATATTAAATGAGCACTGTAGTAGCTCTATTCAATTTGATGGAAAGCTATACATGTGTATAATGCTCTACTTTTCTTTTGTACTAATGATGTGGATGAACTAGGCCCACGTATCTCCTGTCTAGGTAACATTTCTATACAACTCTTTTGTCTTGTTTTTTATCAAGACCAAATATCAAGACATGAATCAATACTAAATTGACTTGTCTGTCAAACAAAGGTTCACAAAGTTGTTCCAAGGTGCGCGCGCCATTATAACTCGTTAGGGTTGAAGAGTTGATACCATTTTCTTACCTCATACACTTAGCAATAACTACGTATCTTACTCCTCTATAGCATCCTCATATCACCCCTACTCCTATGTGTAGGGAATTTGACATATCCCATCTCTTTCTAACTAGAAGCTCTACGTACATATTCAATCCATGTCATTAAAGATTCATTCTCACATCATTCCTATCTAACAAGTACCATTTAATCAAAACTAGTAGCTTCAGGTACTCTAATCCCATTATGTACAAACGACTAATCACAACTTAGGTGTAAGAAATGAATTTTCCTTTTGTTAACCTTACCCTTTAGTCACATACAAATCCTTTATACCCAACACATAGATCATAATAGGAACTACCACACATATATCATTTGCAGCAATTGGCACACTTATCTTTAAGTTTTATAACCATAAAAAGAATACAAATGCTATTAGTACTTATTCGGGGTGGTTGGCACATACCATATAAAAAGCCAACTATTAACATATTTGGGATGATATATCGTGAGAATTTGGGCCTTGTCAGCCAATTAGGGGTATCTCTAGTAACACTATTGCACTGATACATTCAGCTACCAGATTGTGCCACTGCCTTCTCCCAACTAAAAGAAACTGGTTCAACCACATCAATTTCGAGTACATGTGTTGATAACAGCAAGGTTAAAGGATATCACAAATAGAGAATTGAATATTAGAATGCGGAAGCACAAGAAAAGAAACAACAAAACTAACTAAAGATATGGGAGATTCGAAGGAAAGATCCACGAATTTCCAAGGATTAGATGTTCTAAGGTCTTGAAAAGATCCAAGTAACAACGTATAGATTTATGGAAGAAATCTAAC
>JAJONT010056629.1:0-24437 GCA_029582345.1 Solanum oplocense x Solanum tuberosum
CTCATGTCGACCCACTCCTTAGGCCATCAGTCTAGTAGTTTTGGTTTCACGACCTCCCTCTCGGGCAAGCCGAAAACACATGGGTGGCTTTGTATTTGAAACTACAAACCCTTTAGATTAAACCACAACCACTAGGTGAAATCACCATTAAAATACATCTAACCTATCAGTAAGCAAGACCCAACAAGAATATCAACCCATATTTGCTAAATCACACCCCAAGAATGGGGTTTTTAGCCATACATCAAGAAATAAGAAATTATACCTAAAATGATAGATAAATCAAATGGGTATAAGAAATTAAACCTTGATTCAAGCAAAGGAAGAAGAATAGAGAAGACCCACTTCTAATTTGGGGAAGATGAACTCCTTTCTTCAAGTCTCCCACAAAACCCTCTTCAAACTTCAGAGAAAATATGAAAGCTAAAGTGAAAAATACAATAATGTTTTTGGGCCCCTTTAAAACTAACAGAGAGCTAGTATTTATAGTTTCAGAAAATAATGTTGCGGCGGATCATTCGGCGAGGTAAGTGGGAATAGCCGATCGACTCGGCGATTCACCCATCATCTGGTTCATCGCCTTCTGTGCTTGCCTACAACATCTCTGCGTCCTGGACCATTGGGCGATATTGTACTGCTTCGTGGAACTGTTCGGCGATACGCCGACTGCTCTTTTTTACCGCCGATTTGATCCTCTTCCTTTAGGGCTCCGCGTACTGGAACAAAGGGTGAAGTATGTCCCTTTAGCGATTCGCCAAGTGTGCTTGGTGATGCGCATGCTTCAGTTTCTTCGTTCTTTTCAGCCTTTTTGTTTCTTTTTGCACCTAAGTTTCCATGCTTCCACTCAAATTTCAAATAGCTGAAACTTAAGAGTTTTTATCAGATATTAGGATAAAAGAAGCATTTGAGGACACTAATCTATTAAAATATGACCCTAAATGTGTGCAATTTGTGGACTCATCAAGAAGTAAGTGGGGTGAGGGTAGTGGTAGGTTATTTCTTTTATTTTAATTAAATATAATAAATATTATAATAATAAAAATATTAGCTAATAAAATTACAAGAATAAATGAGTAACTATTCTAAATTATAATTAAGAAATACTAACTTATTATTAAATTTAATTTAAAATAAAATACATATTTTTTTTGTGTAACTTTCCATTTCTTTTCATTTTTAAACAATTGAAAATAAAACTTACCTTAAAAAGTGATTCTATTCTTGTTGTTTTCAAATCTTTTAAAATAAATTTTTAAAAATACGATAAAAGTAAAAAATATTTAATTTAGATTTTCAAAATATTAACCACTAAAAATGGTGTAAAACCTTAAGTTTGGTAAAAAATTATGTGTCTACAGTTTGCCTCTCTTTGACAGGAAACACGAAGTGTTTTCGGACAAAGAAGTAGACAATACGTCAAATTTTGACCGGGCTCTTATTTGAAACAAAAAAAATCTGCGACTGAGTCCTTGTTTTGGACATCCTACATATCCCGGGTTATAAGGGAATCAAGTCACATGTAGTTCAAGGAGATGAGGTGATGAGCTGAAAGTTAAGTGAGATTCCAGATCGCGGCTCTTATCCTTAATTACATAAAAAATAAAAACTAATAGTCAAAAGGAAATAAAAGTACAAACTACTATCTATGCATCTTCTCTTGAGTCTTGACTTTCAAATATCACCTTGATTTTTGGGTGGTATCTTGATCTTGAATTGAATTGAGGCTTAACTTGTCTTTTAGAGTGAGCTTTTGACACTCTTCAGAATGACAATTTGAAAATGTTCTTAAATGTCTGCTTGTTTTATTGATCAATAGCAGAATAGCAATAGATGTCAGGAAGTCAGACTGCTACATGGTTTGAAGAAGTTGGTTCTGGTTATCATGGGGATTCATCAATCTGAAAACAGTTGAAATTTTGTTCTTGAATTTCAAATCCATGTTTCACTTGAAGAAACCTGAAAACCATCACAAACAAAAGAAATAAACAAAAATTTTACCCCAGTTTTCACTGGAAAATTTTGTGAGTTATTAGCAAATGTGAATTTAAAAAATAAATAAATAAACTCAGACTAGGAAGTGTTTATCCTAGGAGAAAGTAACCAAATTCCATTATGCAGGAGGGTCCTGCTAGTCCAATTATGTAGGAGGGTCCTGCTAATCTAAATCTCATTATGTAGGATGGTCCTGCTAACCTAATCCCATTATGTAGGAGGGTCCTGCTAATCTAAATCTTATTATGTAGGAGGGTCCTGCTAACCTAAATCCTATTATGTAGGAGGGTCCTGCTAATCCGATTTTGTAGGAGGATCCGGCAAATCTAAATCACATTATGTAGGAGGGTCCAGCTAATCTAAATCCCATTGTGTAGGAGGGTCCTGTTAACCTAAATCCCATTATGTAAGAAGGTCTTGCTAATCTAAATCCCATTCTATAGGAGGGTCCTGCTAATCTAAATCCCATTGTGTATGAGGGTCCTATTAACCTAAATCCTATTATATAGGAGGGTCCTACTGACCTAAATCCTATTATGTAGGAGGGTCCTGCTAACCTAAATCCCATTATGTAGGAGGGTCCTGCTAATCTAAATCCCATTGTGTAGGAGGGTTCTGCTAATCTAAATCCCATTTTGTAGGAGGGTCCTGCTAATCCCATTATGTAGAAGGGTCCTACTAATCTAAATCCCATTATGTAGGAGGGTTCTACTAATCTGATCCCATATGTAGGAGGGCTCTACTAATTTGAATCCCATTATGTAGGAGGGTCCTACTAATCTAAATCTCATTGTGTAGGAGGGTCCTGTTTAACCTAAATCCCATTATGTAGGAGGGTCCTGCTAATCCCATTATGTAGGAGGGTCCTGCTAATCTAAATCTCATTGTGTAGGAGGGTCCTGCTAATCTAAATCCAATTATGTAGGAGGGTCCTGCTAATCTAAATCATCAAGTACACTCACCATAACATTTTATTTTATTTTTTATTTTTTTATTTTTTAAATGTCTTATATTAGGAAATGTTTATCCTAGTAAAAAAATGAAAATAATTGTTTTACACTAGAAAATGTTTATTCTAGGAGAGAAAGAATAATAATAATAATAATAATAATAATAATAATAACAACAACAACAACGGTCTCCGACTAGGAAATGCTTATCCTAGGAGAAAAATGACAAATAAATGTCTCAGACTAGGAAATGTTTATCATAAGAGAAACAATGCATGTAATTTTTTATTTTTTATTTTTCTTGCAATAATATCAATAAATTGGAGTATTCAAGATATCTTTTATGTAAGGAACATTTCGCTGTTTTGGAAAAGAAACATAAGAAAGTTTATGGTTTTCTTTTAATGGTGGTCGATTTGTGGCATTGGCTTTGAGGATAGTTGCTCCTGTTGTTGCCATGTTTGAAGCTAATTTAAGCTTGAGATTGAATGCTTTTGTTTGCTAGTCAGCACACCTTGATAATCTTGAAAACATCTCTAATTAAATGGTACGTCTTGTGAAAATATTTAAACAAACTATTAGAATAATTTTTTTTCCAGGTATTTGATAAATTTTGGTTGGATGCAAGGGATACTTAATTAATAATAACATATGGTATAAGATGAAAACCAATGAGATTAAAAACACATAAAATTCGAACAACTTCATAACATTGAAATCAAGCATTATATAATCATGAAAATCAAATTATACAATAAAAGTTAAATGGTACCTCTTGAGAAAATTCAATTCACGAAAAGGAAACAATCCTAGTAAGAAATCACAAACTCGAAACCACGAAAGCAAACCTCGAACTTTAACCTCTATTTGTGAGTGAAAAATATAAAGTGGGGGGTGATTTTTATTTTCCTTGTCCATGAGATCTTTTTTTTTTCTTGTGTATTGGATTTTTGGTGAATGTTGTATGTGTTGGTTGTAAATATAGAATAGGAGTGTTGTATGGTAAAAGTGAATATTTTTTGTTGTCTTCCTTCTAGATGTGTGCGTGTATGTATGCTGATTTTTCTTTGTATTTTTTGTGTTGTTGTGCGTGTGTGCATATATGTTAGTTTGTAGTATGTTTTTTGGTAGTGTGCAGATTTTGGTTTTTCTTTTCTTGCTGCCGTGGTATGTGTGTGTGTTTTTTTTTTTTGTGCGTCTGTATTGTGTATATAGTAGTGTATGTGTGTGTGTTGTGGAATTGTGGTATGTGGGAGTGGTGAGTGGAGTGGGGTATGTGGGGGTAGTGGAGAAGTAAGTGGGGTGAGGGTAGTAGTAGGTTATTTCTTTTATTTTAATTAAATATAATAAATATTATAATAATAAAAATATTAGCTAATAAAAATACAAGAATAAATGAATATCTATTCTAAATTATAATTAAGAAATACTAACTTATTAATTAGTAAATCTAATTTAAAAGAAAATACATATTTTTTTTGTGTAACTTTCCATTTCTTTTCATTTTTAAACAATTGAAAATAAAACTTACCTTAAAAAGTGATTCTATTCTTGTTGTATTCAAATCTTTTAAAATAAATTTTAAAAAAATAAGATAAAAGTAAAAAATATTTAATTTTGATTTTTAAAATATTAACCACTAAAAATGGTGTAAAACGTTAAGTTCGGTAAAAAATTATGTGTCTACAGAAGCTAGAAATTTCATGGTATATATGAGATAGAGGTGAACTATTCGACATAGATATGATCTTTTTCTCATGGATCTGGGAGAAACGAGTACTAAAAGTACCAGACTTGAAGAGGTCGATGTACCTCAAAACCTTGATTTGTTAAACAAGTGGACGATTCCTAAAGTCCCGATAAAAACTATTTATGATTATTGGTTTGATAAACTATCTTCTAAATAATTGATTAAAACTACTGAGCAATCTTTAGCTTTAAATTCATCTGAACAGACTATTCATTTGCTAAACGAGCGTGATAATAATTTATATAAAAATCAGTATAACTATCTGCATATTGGTATGATGCAAATTTCTTTTAAGCCTTTAACCCTTAAAGGGTTACCTGAGACTTTTTTAGCTGCTCTTCGTGATGCTAGAAATTTAAATTTTCGTCAGTCTCTTATGGGTTCAATGGAATCAACGGTAGCCTATGGTCCCGTATACTTTAATACTCAGCCTAATTTGCAGTTATCGCTTACTGATGCTAATATACTTCATGCCTTAACATTAAATGTTAAAACTCATGGTTATAATTATGCGCCTGGGTCAGAACTTATCAGTTTATCCTAAAGAATTTATTTCAAATTGTTATCTACTCTTAATCCTAGATGTAGATTATATGATATTTCCAATCAAACTATTTTGGTGGAAACCAATTTTGCAAGGTCCAAGGTCACCACCAGGAGACTTATTAAGTGGGAAGAAATAGATTTTCCAACTTCGTGGACTCTAAATTTGGTTATATTCCCAAATCACTTAATAGATGCGGTTACTAATTATGATTTCTCTCATATATCATAAAATCCCGATAGGAGGATTTGTATTCAGTTTTTTGATACCAATGTTACAAGATCAACGACCTGGCGGTAGTCCACCCAGTCATAGATCTAGCAATTTAGCATCCTTAAGCTAGTGGTAGTTCGCTTGCATAAGAACTGAAATCGCAAAATCCCGATGGGAGGATTTGTATTCTGTTTTCGGATAACAGCTATGCGCCTCATAGGCAGTCCTTTACTAATAACATGTTGATGTCTTCTGTGAATCACAGTTTTAATAGACATTCTTTGTCTAGTCGTAGACTTATTCCTGCTATTCATCATATTTCCCATGTTGAACCTATATATGGTTCATAGCCCGATTAAGGAGTTGAAAATGGCGCTTTATACTCCGTTAGAACTACTAGACACATGGGCTCAATAAGAAGTATGTATTAGATTCTGACAGACCCTTTGCTCAGGTAAAATTAACACTATGCAGTCCTAAAAGCTATATAAAAATTCCTGTGTATTTCAGTTCTTATGCAGGTGGACTACTGCTAGCTTAAGGATGCTAAATTGCTAGATCTATGACTGGGCGGTCTACCACCAGGTCACTGATCCTGTAACCTTGGTATCAGAGCCTGAATCAGAATCGTAATCGTAGTCCGAACCTGAGGTGTATAACAATCCATAAACTTTTTCATAGGTTTCTCCATCCAGTTCCAATGTTTTCAACTTGCAGTTACGAGCAATATGACCAAGTTGTCCACACTTGTAACATTTTACCTTAGAAAGGTTTCTTCCTGATCTATCTTTGGTAAATCTATGAGATTTACGGGAGCTCTTTCTAGCTTCATGTTCTTCTTTAGACCTTTGTTTGGATCTCCTTTTTCTATGAGAACTTCCGGTTCTAGAGGACTTGTTATACTTATCCTTATTGCTTCTTTTAGCATAAGGATCGGGTAAACTGAACTGTGCACATAAATCTCCCAATTGAGCTTTTTTACTAAGCTTATCCATCTTAAGTTGTCTATCCATATGTAGTTCGTTGCACATGTTCAAACCTTCTTGTGTGCAAGACCCTATAATCTTTCCATAGGTATAATCCTTATAAAGGGATTTCACCATAACTGCCTCTTAGAACTTTACGAACTCTTTCAGCAAATAGAGGGGGAAGGCCATCTAAAAACTTAGCTTTCCAATACTCAACTTTATTTTTGGGTAATTCCATAACCCTACTAAGGAAGGTGTCTTTGTACCATCTGAAATGTCCTAATGTCTGACATCTTAGACCGCTGAGGTGGGTACGAACAGTCTCATGCTGATTGTTAAATCTTCTATTAAAATGTTCTAAAATGGTTAGAACAAGGGTATAAACAACATCTTCTCTGTTTCTTACAAGAGCCATACCCAGATTATCAATACCGTCATCGGTAGCAACCACATTAATAATGGAAGCTTTCTCTTCCATGCTGAGATAGTTGTCCTACCAGCCTCGAAGCTGACCCGTAAAATCGACAACAATCATCTTGCAAATAGTTCTATCTGTGATTTTACCACTCTTACAGATAGTTGCATACATGAACATCCTATGAACAAGAATAGTCAACTGTCTATCAGTCAGTCCATCAAGATTCCATTCATAAATCACAGAACCACTATAAGACGTATTTGTCTGATTCCAGTCGCGTTCCTCTATCAAGACATCTTGAGGAGTAGGATGGGGATAGTAACAAGTGGTCATGCTTGGTTTGGTAGCATAACCACTATTTTTCTTGGGATACCCCCTGAGTTTATTAAACTTCAAAGAAACCTGATTTTTAAAATCGCCAGTAGCATCCATTTTATCAGCAAAATCTTGTGGTAAATCAATAGGCTTAAACTTTAAACCAGAAAGATTTTTATCAATAATCTCTTCTGAATTGTTTACAGAACCAAATTTGAAATCTTGAATTTCAGGAGGTTTTTGAACATGAGTAGAAACGACCTTGGGTTTTCTTTCAGAAGTTGAAGCAAGATTTGTCCTAATCAGCCTTTATATCTTTTATTAAAATAGTTAAATCATCAAGTTTTTTTTATCAAGAGAGCTAATATGCTCGCCCAAAACTTTAACATAAAGACTCAAATAATTATTTTGAGTAATAAGTTTATTAATTTCAGAAATACTGACAGAAGCAATATCTTTTTCAATAAATTTTAGAAATGCCGAGAAAGTAATACCTAAATTGTTTGGCAAAACAAAAGATGACTGAGGAGGGTTTGGCTTTAGTAAGATTGCCACTACCATCTTTATAAGTCCTTTCAATAACTTTGATATATAAAGGTAAATAGGTGGTTATAAACCAAGGAATGAAATACATAGTTTGATTATGTAAAGCACAAGTTTCATAAAACTCTTGAGAGATACTATTGAGATCTTCATTACTATAAGAATAAAAAAACAAAGTTTTAATTTGATTCCATTTTTCATAAAAAAATTCTTTTTGAATATGTTTTCTTGCCAGAGAACCTGGGCTAAAATCAATTTGGTGTGGAACATTTAGAATCGTTGGGATCAAACTCCTTCTCGGAGACCAAAGGAATATCCTTATTTGAAACATCATCATTCACTTGAACAATATTAGTTTAAAGGTCTATCTTTACTTTCTTCACCACAGAATTGTTATCAAATGCGATAGTATGTAAAGAAGCAACATGATCTCGGGCTGGACCATATATAGGTTCAACAAGGAAAATATGATGAACAGTAGGCATAAGTCTACGACAAGACAAAGAATGTCTATTAAAACTATGATTCACAGAAGACATCAACCTGTTATTCGTAAAGGACTGCTTATAAGGCGCATAGCTATTATCAAAAAACTGAATAAAACTCCTCCCATCGGGATTTTGCTAAATATGAGAGAAATCAGAATTAGTAACCACAACAGTTAACTGATTTGGGGATATAACCGAATTTAGAGCCTACAAAGTTGGGAAATCTATTTATTCCCACTTAATAGGTCTCATGGTGGTGACCTTGGACCTTGCAAGTCTGGTACTTTTAGTACTCGTTTCTCCCAGATCCATGAGACAAAGATCATATCTATGTCGAATAGTTCACCTCCATCTCATATATACCATGAAAGTTCTAGGCTCTGATACCGGTAGTCCGCCCAGTCATAAATCTAGCAATTTAGCATCCTTAAGCTAGCGGTAGTCCGCCTGCATAAGAACTAAAATAACAAGAATTTTTATATAGCTTATCAGACTGCATGGTGTTAATTTTACCTGAGCAAAGGGTCTATCTGGAATCTAATACATACTTCTTATTGGGCCCATGTGTCTGGCTGTTCTAACCGGGTATAAGGCACCCTTTTCAACTCCTTAATCGGGCAATGAACCACGACTGGCCAGACAGAGCCACTACGGCAAAGCCAATAATAGTAGTACTATATTCAAAAAGAATTTTTTGAGGAAAAATGGAATTAGTTTAAAACTTGGTTTTTGATTCTTATAGTAATGAAGATCTTAAGAGTATCTCTCAAGAGTTTTATGAAACTTGTGTTTTACATAATCAAATTATGTATTTCATTCCTTGGTTTAAAACCACCTGTTGACCTTTATATATCAAAGTTATTGAAAGGACTTATAAATATGGTAGTGGAAATCTTACTAAAGCCATTTACCCTCCCCAGTCATCTTTTATTTTGCCGAACAATAGAGGTATTACTTTCTCGGCATTTCAAAAATTTATTGAAGAAGATATTGCTTCTGTCAGTATTTCTGAAATTAATAAACTTATTACTCAAAATAATTATTTGAGTCTTTATGTTAAGGTTTTGGGAGAGCATATTAGCTCTTTTGATAAAAAAACTTAAGGATTTAACTATTTTAATAAAAGATATAAAGACTGATATAGCTAAGACAAATCTTGCTTCAACTTTTGAAAGAAAACCTAACGTCGTTTCTACTCATGTTCAAAGACCTCTTGAAATTCAAGATTTCAAATTTGGTTATGTAAAAATTTTAAAAGAGCTTATTGATAAAAAGCTTTCTGGTTTAAAATTTAAGCATATTGATTTTTCACAAGATTTTGCTGATAAAATGGAAGCTACTGGCGATTTTAAAATTTAGGTTTCTTCGGAGTTTAATAAACTCAGGGGGTATCCCAAGAAAAATAGTGGTTATGCTACCAAACCGAGCATGAACACTTATTACTATCCCCGTCCTACTGCTCAAGATGTCTTGATAGAGGAACGCGACTGGAATCAGACATTAGGGGTTCCGAGATTTATGAATGAAATCTTCATGGACTAACTGATAGACAATTGACTATTCTTGTTCATAGGATGCTCATGTATGCAACTATCTGTAAGAGTGTTAAACATACAGATAGAACTGTTTTCAAGATGATTGTTGTCGATTTTATGGGCCAGCTTCGAGGATGGTGGACAACAATCTTAGCATGGAAGAGAAAGTTTCCATTATTAATACGGTTGGTACCGATGATGGTGTTGATAATCTGAGTATGACTCCTGTAACAAACAGAGAAGATGTTGTTTATACCCTTGTTTTAACCATTTTAGAACATTTTAATGGAATATTTACCAATCAATATGAGACTGTTCGTACCCTCCTCAACGGTCTAAGATGTCAGACCTTAGGACATTTCAGATGGTAGAAAGACACCTTCCTTAGTAGGGTTATGGAATTACCCGAAAATAAAGTTTATTGGAAATCTAAGCTTATAGATGGCCTTCCCCCTCTATTTGCCGAAAGAGTTCGTAAAGTTCTAAGAGGCAGTTATGGTGAAATCCCTTATAAGGATTATACCTATTGAAAGATTATAGGGACTTGTACACAAGAAGGTTTGAACTTGTGCAATGAACTGCATATGGCTAGACAACTTAAGATGGATAAGTTGGAAAAATCTCAATTGGGAGATTTTTGTGCGTAGTTCGGTTTACCCGATCCTTCGGCTAAAAGAGGCAATAAAGATAAGTATTACAAGTTCTCTAGAATCAAAGGTTCTCACAGAAAAAAGAGATCGAGACGAAGGTCTAAAGATGAACGCGAAGCTAGGAAGAGCTCTCATAAATCTCATAGGTTTACCAAAGATAGATCAGGAAGAGACCTTTCTAAGGTAAAATGTTACAAGTGTGTCCAACTTGGTCATATTGCTCCTAACTGCAAGTTGAATAAGTTGAAAACCTTGGAACTGGATGGAGAAACCTATGAAAAGGTTTATGGATTGTTATACACCTTAGGTTCGGATTCCAATTCCGATTCTGATTTAGGTTCTGATATTGAATTACTTGATTTATCTGATAACGATAAAAATTGTGATAGCCCTTGTTTTACTTGTAAAGGTAATACTTGCAACTGTGATGATGAAATTTATAAACTTCAATCGCAATTTCAAGATTTTAATATGAACACAATCACTTCTGATAATGTGATTGAGCTTTTAAAAGAAGTTACTGATAGCAAGCTTCGTGAGAAAATCATTAATTTAACTACTTCTAACGAAGCTAGTTCAAGTTCTTCTAAACCTTTTGAAAATAAGAAGAACGATTTAAATGATTTTGAATATTCTGCACCTTACTCTTTAAAAGAGGTTGATGATCGTCTTTTAAAAACAAATGCTTTTCCTGAAAAACATTCCTTTTTCGATGATTTAAAAATTGAAGTTGAGAATTTAAAAAGAGAGATTAAATATCTTAAACAAAATCAATTGATTTGTGATCATAGAATTACTCAGACTGAAATGCATATTCTGAAGATAGGTTTTCCAAAAATAAAGGAATTTCTAAACATCAGGTTGAAAAATAACCTATTAAACTTGACCCTATGCAAGATATGTTTTTGAGAATGATGCAAATTATTACTGCTCATAAATGGTATGTTAAATGTACTATTTTGATTGATAACAATTTTTCTATTACTAACATTGCTATGATTGATAGTGGTGCATATGTTAGCTGTATTCAGGAAGGCTTAGTACCTACGAAATATTTTCAGAAAACTACTCATTTAGTCAAGTCTGCATCAGGACATGCTTTAGATATAAAGTATAAATTGCGTAATGTCAGAATAAAGTCTGCATCCCTCACTTCTTCTTCTTAGTTAAAAACCAATTATATCCTCCAATCATACTTGGAACTCCGTTTATAAATGTTATCTATCCTTTTACAGGTATCGACTCAAAAGGATTTTCTGCCACTTATAAAGATAATGAAATTACTTATTCTTTTGTTACAGATCAGGTAACCAGGGATATCAATGCTTTGATTAATATGAAGCAGAATCATATTGATTCTTTACAGCTAGAATAATTCAGCATGAATATTTTTGATTCTATGAAATCAGCTAAGGTGAAGGAAAAAATTAAATTGATTTCCGAACAGATTGCCGTTGATATTTGTGCAGATCACCCAGTGCTTTTTGGAATAGAAAGAAACACATTGTAACTCTTCCGTATGAAGAAGGCTTTTCTGAGGATGATATCCCTACTAAATCTCGGCCCTGCCAAATGAACGTTGAGTTAGTAGACTTTTGCAAAAATGAGATTGATAATCTGTTACAAAAGGGTTTGATTAAACCTTCTAAGACCCCTTTGTCTTGCACAACTTTTTATGTTAATAACGCTGCTGAAAAGGAACGCGGTGTCCCTAAACTGGTTATTAATTATAAACATTTAAACAAATATTTGAAATGGATTAGGTATCCTATTCCAAACAAAAAAGATTAACTTTTCAGGTTATATGATGCCAATATAGTTTCAAAATTTGATTTAAAATCAGGTTGTTGGCAGATCCAAATATTTAAAGAGCATGCTTATAGAACATCCTTTAATGTTCCATTCGGTCAATATGAATGGAATGTAATGCCTTTTGGTTTGAAAAATGCCCCATCTGAATTTCAGAAAATTATGAATGATATTTTAAATCAATATATGGATTTTATTATTGTCTATATTGATGATATTCTAGTGTTTTCTAAAACATTTGTAATGCATGTCAAGCATCTTTATAGTTATAAGAAAATACTGATACAAAATGGTTTGGTTATTTCAAAACCGAAAATGAGTTTATTCCAAATGGATGTTCGATTTCTAGGACATCAAATTTGTCAAGGGAAAGTTACCCCTATTCAAAGAGCTATTGACTTTGCATCAAAGTTTCCTGATGTTATTACCGATAGGACTCAATTGCAAAGATTTTTGGGAAGTTTAAATTACATATCCCCTTTCTATAAAAAGCTTTCTCGAGATTTGGCCCCTTTATATGATAGGCTTAAGAAGAATTATAAATCTTCCTGGACTGTCGGTCATACCGCTTTGGTAAAAGATATAAAGCTTCGAGTGCAATCTTTACCTTGCTTAGCCCTGGCCAACCCTGCCTCGCAAAAAATTATTGAGACAGATGCGTCTAATGTTGGTTATGGTGGGATTTTAAAGAAAATTAATCCCCTTGATAAGAATGAATATCTCATTAGAATTCATTCTGGAAAATAGAATGAGGCCCAGAAGAAATATGCTACTGTGGCCCATGAGATGTTGACTATTGTCAAATGTGTTCTGAAGTTTCAGGATGATCTATAAAATCAAAAGTTTTTGATAAAAACTAATGCTCAATCCATCAAATTTATGTTTGACAAAGATTTCAAGCATGATGCTTCGAAATTAATATTTGCAAGGTGGCAAGCGCAATTGGCCTCTTTTGATTTTGAAATTCAATATAAAAAGGGAGTTGATAACTCTTTACCGGATTTGTTATCCAGAGAATACCTCCAATAAAATGTTTTTCCAAACCTTTTTTGATGATGAAACTCTTGTTACTATCCTCAAGGTACTTAGATTACATAGAGATCTGAAAGGTCTTATTCTTGACAAACTTATTGATAATATCTTGAATGAAGATTTCATAAATTTTCTTATGCTTGATTACCTAGAAGATTATCTGAACGATTATTTCTCTGAATGACAAAAGGTTGTTATATTTGCAGGATGGATCCGCCATGGATTCACATTAAAGGAAGGGGAATGGGAAGATCAGCCCTAGGAAGATCATCCCAGGGACCGTCATACGGAACCCCGTCAAACTCACAATCATATCAAGGATCGTCATACAGATCCTCATCATATTCCCCGGCTATAGCCCAAATGGGAAGAAGGACTTTGATTAGTAAGAAGATTTCTTCCTAAGAAGAATCTTCATCCAGCTTAAAGCAATCGGTTGATTTGGAAGATATTCCAAAAGACAGTCCGTTATACGGCCAAATGCAGGCATATTTGGCTGCTCAAAAGAAAAAGGAGACTTTTGCTTCTATCACCAAAGAGGATAATGATGATATCAAATCCTACGAAAACCTACAGAAAAAAGAAATGATATTTCTTTTAGAAAATATTGATCTTCAAAGAAAATATGAACCATGGAAGATACTCAAGAGGTACTTGGTCAATGGATTATACTATCCGGGTGAGTCATACAAAACTTGGTCGTATTATGAAGAAATCTTGATAAGTTTAGGAAGTGCAAAACTTCAGCACTTCACCGGTACGGGTTATAGCCCACATGAGAAAGTTTATAACTTCTCAAAATCATTATCAAACAGATCATATCTGTTGAAGACTGGGGTATGTCCACCATGAAGGAAAGGCAAATAAGCCTCAACAATACCCAAATGAGTTTCACATATTGGGATTATATCCAAGCATTTGATAAAGTTTTTACTATAATAATGATAAACATAAACACACTTGGTTCATAAAAGTGTGCGCAAAGTTTTTTGCGGAGCCAATTCCAAATTGGTTCATAAATTGGTGGTCATACCACATTCCCACTGTTCAAATCTTACCTAAACAATTCCTCAAATTATATAAGGAATGGACAAAAGTGTCGCCAGACTTAAACATATTATATCATGCAGATCATATCTAATGGTTGGAGAAACTAGACCAGATCGATTTCTTTATTGAATTATCAATTCCATGGATTCACAAATGGACTCTTGAAGTTTGATTCACCGAGGAAAATATTCCTTGCATGTACAGGACCTATTACAATAACTTTTGGGATAAACTTATGAAACAAGATCCCAAGACCAAGCAATTAATTGGTCAAGAGCTCATGGATTCCATTAGCGAAAAAATTAATGAATATAATAAAGTTCCTCAAAAAGGAATTATTGATGATAACTCTATAAGGCATATTGCTAGAAGAATCTCCTTCCAAGAAGGAGATAAGGAGAGCACGATTAATGACTATCTAGAAGAAGTAAAAAGAAATTTACTTCAAACTATAACTCAGATAGAGAAATCTGACACTTCAATACGAAGCGAAACAAGTAACAATAATATCGTAGAAGAGTCGCAACAGGCCATGACGGACAATATATTGTCTACCAATGAACTACAAGATGCAAAAGAATTCCTGCAGCAAATGAAGGCCATGGAGAAAAGACATGGTAAAGAATAGACATGAGAAGATGAAGATGCACAGAGAAGATAAGATTGAGCCCACTCAATAGGAGATACAATGTTGCCCGGAGCCCACTAAATAGTAGAAAAACTATTCATTAACAGTACATACACTGTTTAGGGACCCAGATATGGGACCCCTTTTACTGTATATAGATTCCTTATGTTATTTCTGTCTATAAAAGCACTAGTACTTCTTAGAAGAGATGCATCAGAAAAATAAACCCTCTCTAGTTTTTCTTAGTTGTAAATCTTTGTAAAGACATCCCTTTGTAAGCTCTATTCCGATTTGCAATCATAAATAAAAATCCAACCAGTTCTTCACATCTTGGACTTTGGTGACGACCATTCTTATAAGGTAATTTTATTTTTAGTCTTACATTAGCTCAGTCTCTCCTAGCCAGAACGATGTCCGGCTAAAGATCTCATATCTATGTTTTATAACTAACTTCTCTCCTCTATAGACCATGAACGATCTAAGCTTTATTAAAATATAAAGGAATTTTGTTATGGTTTCTCGACTTGGTTCTGAGATCGAGGTACAGTCAGATCTAGTAGTACTGTTATTGGTTTTGCCTTAGTGGATCTGTCTGGCCAGCCATGGTTCATAGCTCGATTAAGGAGTTGAAAAGGGTGCCTTATACCTGGTTAGTACAGCTAGACACATGGGCTTAATAAGAAATATGTATTAGATTTCTAACAGACCCTTTGCTCAGGTAAAATGAACACCATGCAGTCCAAGAAGCTATATAAAAATTCTTGTGTATTTCAGTTCTTATGCAGGCGGACTACCGCTAGCTTAAATATGCTAAATTTCTAGATCTATGACTGGGCGGACTACCGCCAGGTCGCTGATCATGTATTATTATTATTATTATTATTATTATTGTTGTTGTTGTTGTTGCTCTTATTATTAATATTATTATTTTCCCCAGTTTTTGGTATAAGGACTTTCTAGACTTTTCTTGATTGGATCGAACCTCAAATAAAGGTTGCCTGCGTATCTTGTCAAAACAAGAATCAGGTCGAACGTAATTCAGGAAGCTTATTCTATTGTTGTTATTGATTTTTTTTCAACTTTTTTTTCTTTTTCTCGACTCTTTTTGGTGACTTTTTTTTTCTTTTTGAATTTTGACTCTTTTTTATAATTGTATTTTGATTCCAAAAGAGGGGTATGAAAGAAAATAAAATTAAGGCTCAAAATTGGTACAAAAAATTACACGATGTTTGGATAATAGAATGAAATGTCTTTGTCATATCAATTATTTAAAATGTCAAATACAAGCATGCCCTTTAAGATGTGAAGTGAAATTCATACAATATCTCTTTGTAATGTATGCATTGATGGATATGTATATCATTTTTGTTCTATATTTTTCAACTTGAAATCTCTATTTGAGTAATACCTTCTTGACAACAAATGACATATGTCAATTTAAGTGAAATTTATCCTTTTAACCATTTTTTATGCTAAACGAAGTATCAAGGTGTTTAGTCCTTTATTCATTCCCTCAAATGTATTTTTTTACTTCTTTGGTATAATCATTCCATGACTAGATATAATCTTAAGATTTGATTCAATCCTGTTGCATATCATGTCACAAAAACTCAATTGAAAAGAGATGCATGTATGGAAAGCCAAATAGAATGGATCAAAGTGACTTGATGACAAGATAACAAACTAAATTTAACTCAAACTATGACAAGACTCAACCAACAGACACATAAGAGTAATGATAGAAGGATCTGACTTACTAAAATAAAATAAAAATAAAATATTGAATTGTATAGAAGAAATGATGACAAAATAAACTATCCATACACTTTTTTTGAGAGAAAAGAAGAGTGTTTCCCAATCACCAAGTTTGACTTCTTAGCCACTACTTTGCATGTTAGCTTTCATGAAAGCTCTACCAATTTCAATTTTCTTTTCTTGAGAATTGAGAGAACTGTCATATTATTTGTCATCACATATCTTCTCTATAAAGTGTACATTATTAGGTGTTGGTAAAGGATTCTTAGTAAAATTTGAGGGGTTATCATTTTGGACCACAATCATCTTTTCTTGGATCATCTTTTCCACCTCACTTTTCAAACTTCGACAATCTTCAGTACTGTGCCCTGGATCATCATAATGGTATGCACATTGTGCTACAAAATTGAAACCTTTTAAACGAGGATCTACATAATTTTGAGGAATTGGCTCTATATATTCAAACGTTTCAATTTATCAAATAAACTTGTGTAAGACTTTCCAATTGGTGTGAAATTATTCATTGGTCTTTGACCTCCTTCAAATGGGGTCTTGGACGAGGATTATAAGGTGCTTGAAATTTTTTAAAAGAAAGATGAACATTTTGATTTGTTGGTGCTTGCCATTGAGTATAATTTGGTGGATGTGCATATGGTTGTGCACTATAGACTGCATATTGAGGTGGGACAATAGAGTATTGTGTGTCTTGCATGGGGAGATAGTGATAGAATTGAGGTGGTTCATATTGATGAGGAGATAGTAATGGAATTAATGTGCTGTATATTGATAAAGTGGACCCCTTGGAATTTTTTGTGTGCCTACACAACATTTGCTACATCCTCCTTCATTTTCTTTCCCCCAAGATTTCTTGATCCATTTTTAATAACTTGTGTCGTGGCTCTGAAAGCAGCTTGACTTACAATCTTTCCATATTTAATGCCATTTTCCACCATACCTTTGATCTTAATAACTTTGGCAAATGTTTTTCCAATAACAGAAAGTAAATAATGAAAGTAGTCAGGTTCTTGCCATTTGAGAAAAACATCAATCATTTCAGACTCTTTCATTGGTAGCTTAACCCTGGCAACTTGCTTCCTCTACCTAATAGCATATTAATGAAAATTTTCAGTGATCGTTTTCCTCGTGTTGGCAAGTGAAGTACGATCTGAACTATGTCAATGTTATATTGAAACTGTTGAACAAAACATTGAGTCAAATCATCCTATGTATGCCAGATAGAAATATCTTGATCTATGAACCATTCTAAGACAATTCCTATCAAACTTTCCTCAAAATAAGCCATGATCAATTTTTCTTTGCTTTCAGTCCCTCCTAGTTGATTACAATATCTCTTTAAATGAGCTACATGATCTCCATGTCCATCATATTTCTCAAACTTTGGAGTTTAAAAACCGATAGGCAAATGGATGTGAAGAAACATGCACAAATCACTAAATGAGATGCCTTTGTGACCTCCTAATCCCTGCATATCTCTTACACTTTGTTCTAAACTCTTCAATTTTCTAGTCATTTCTTCATGTTCCTCATTCTTAATAGTTTTCTAAACTTCGAAAGGGGAACTATAATGATGAGTGTGGGTAAGAGCCTGGAATTTTAAGAGTTAGTTCAGGGGTATAGCCTTGATCTTGTTGAACTTTTAGTTGGGGATCATTATTGGATTTTGGTACCATTATTGGTTGCGAGACTATATTAGTCGGCGCAGTTTGGATGAAGAGTGGATTATTTATCAGAGGCGCATTCAAAGGGCGTATCGTGAAAGTTCCAACGACGTTGGATGTGTTAGCATATGGGCCAAATCCTGATGGATAAATAGGATCATTGGTTGATACTTGGATAGGGGATGACATATTCATGTTTAAATACTCACAAATTCAAGATGGCGGAGGTCGTCCATTTATCCAAGCTTCATACATTTCAGTCATTTGTTGCATCAACATCCTTACTTCCTCTACTGACACCGATTCTTGTGAAACCACCTGACTTTAGACTTCATCATTGTCCGACTCTATTCCATCTTTGTGTGTCATTTTCTCTTTTCCCTTTGACCTTGTATAGTACGGATGAGATGTCAGTTTAACCACAAATCAACTACCTTTAAGCTAACTCTCTACATGGACGATAAAGTTTATTATGGTTAGACATTTATTAATGATTAGTTTCTTTAAAAAATGATTTGATAATGCATTGATCAAATCCATTTGGGATTATGTACATAACACACTTGAGAACATAAATAAGATCTTTGCATAATTTTATTTTATTTTTACTAAAACTTAATAACATGCGGCTAAGTGTTAGTGGGCAGAAAAGTGTTCAAGGTGCTTGGGTGTTGGCAAGGCAGCTTGGACGTACATGGCAAAGACAGGCGTATGGGACTTCAGGGGCATACGTGTGGGCAGAGTCATCGGCAAGGCAAGGCAGTGTGTTGGCTTGAAAAAGCAAAGGCAAGTGTTTACACGAGTTGACAGATTTGCTAAAATAAAACTAAGTGTCAGAAATAGGTTGAAATATTCTAAGTGTTGGAATTGATGTAAATTCGGCTAAGGCATAGGATAGACATGTGCTAGGCACATGTTCTTGATGTATTTATGTCACAACCCAGGGGTACCCCCTAGATGTAACAAGGCGCACAAGACCCCGAGAAGTCTCATGCAAGCCACTTAGAATATCATAACATAAAGCAATAGAAATGATGCAGATATTTAAAACATTGTTCCATACAATCAATCATTTATAAAACGAGCGGAAGTCTATTACACTTTTGTCTCAAACCATCTACTACATGAAATTTTTTGGGACGCAGCCCATACAAAGTTCTAACCATAAAAGAAACACATAAGAAAATGGTGACTATCTCCTCGAACATTATGAGGACTCACCAAAACTTCAACTCCTTGCTTCTACTAAGATCCTAGCCACGGAGATGAAAGTCAATATTGTCGGATCCTACATTTGATAAGAATGTAGGCAAGCATATGCATTAGTACAAAATGTACTAAATATGATAGCTAGCATAAATCCTCAACATAGGAATAACATAAGCATTAGTCAACATAAGACATAATCCATAAACATAAGAGATACACCATATTCATAAGCATCGTCAATACTTAGATCATCATAATGTAAGAGGAACACTTCATGAGTAGCCTCAAAGCATACTTAATCAAGGCAGGGATAAGACCGCATAAATCTCACACATGCTAAGTAAACCACCTTGGGCCATCATTTATGTTCATCATCTTTTATTATCCTCCTTAGCTTATTTCTCATATGCAAGGGAATACCTCTAGTGATACATATCAAGGAAGGCAACTCTAGCAACAATTCAAGCTAATCATGCATCATACAAGCAAATCTCATATTAAAACATACTTATGATACTTCCTTGAAGTAACCTTGTTTCATCATAAACATGCTTGTTTGGTTAGGAACTAGTCCCTCTTTAGCTCTTGCTAGAATTCATGGAAAATACTTCTTTACTTAGTACATGACAAGTCATCACACATGAATGGTTACGATTTACCAATTCAAGGCTACCAAGGAAAAGCACCTCATTATGCTAGACCAAGCTATCATGGATAGCATACTATCATGCAAGTCCAAGCTACTCAAGGAAGGGTGCTATTGCTTAATCCAAGCTACCAAATAAATGGTTTGGCCTAACCAAGTCATGCTACCATGCAAGCATTCTATTAGGCCAGTCTAGCTAACCTTAGGAAAGGTACAATTTGTCAATCCAAGGCTACCATGAGATCTTCTACTCAAGCTACCATGCATGGTCTTGTCTTACCAAGTCAAGATATTCAGGAAGAGATTTCATATCACAACTTCAAGTTATATCATTACACTAGCTCCTTTTAGTTACTCATGAAAGGGTGGTCTTAGCCTACCGATCAAAGGTACATCACTAAAATAACTCTTTAGATCATGTGTGAGCGCTATTACCATCCATGATCTAATTATGATGGATCTTGAGCCTTTGATTCAATTAGGAGAGCAAACCTTTCAACCTAGAATCATTATATGTGAGAAAACCTTTCAAATTATACATTCATGCATAGATGTGTATATGAGAATGTCCTTTCAACAACACAACAACAACATCATAATCATAGACACTTCAATCTCAAAGCCTTTCACATTCATAATTCATCACATTAGCTCTACTCTCAAAGTCCTAGTAATCAAAATTTATAACTACAAGATTTACTCTCAAGGTAATACTTCTTACCATCATCATATATGCCTATATCTCAAGACATTATAATCACATGCTTCATTCTTTAGCAATTCTAATCATATATTATCATATAGGCATAAACTCAAGCATTACTAATCATGATTCAACAAGCATACTTTAGCCTCATTCAATTTATATATATGCCCTAATCTCAAGCAATCTACAATACATATCATCAATCCTATAAGATTATCTCTAAATGCTCAATTTCCCCCTTCAAGGCACAAAACCAACTTACTTCAATTTCATCTTTCTAGACATGGGTTAGGCATGGAAACATGTAATTTCATCTTAAAAACATGATTTACTAATAATTCAATCATAAACAATCATTATCCACTCAATTGGATAAACATAAATCAATACCCACAATATTGGAAGAAACCCTAACTAGAATTAGGGATTTCATCTTCACAATTGGGGAAAACTAGGGAACTCCATGGATGAAAGAAGTCCATGGATGAACACCTTTAACAAAACCATCATTGCCCTCATTCATGATCATTATCCCATCCAAGTGTGGAAACGGAACAAACTAGAATTTCCTTAGAAAATTGATCCCAAGTATGATTTCAAATTCACTTAGCGACATCACCATCAAATTATGTTTTCCCACCCAATTTCCAATTGACATAGGCACCCCATAAGCCATGCCCACAATGGCTTGTGCCTTTGAATCTACTGTCTTGACGTAGGAGGGACTTTTGGTTAACTTAAGCCCTAATTTTGCAGCGATCTTGACATCCACAAACATATGAGTTGCCCTTGTATCAGCCATAGCCATCACACGCTGATCCTTAACATTCATTTCAATATGAATCAATGAAGCATGCGGATTCGAAGCATTGGATGCCCCTTCAACATTATTAACCAAAGTAATCTGATAGAAAGACAAACCCAACAGATTCATCATGGTAGCCACTACTTCTTCTTCCTCCTTACCTTGATTCAACTTTCCAGCAAGAAAAGTATTCACCCTTTCTCGATTTGGACAAGCCTTATCCAAGTGAGGACCACCACAAGTCCAACAACCCTTCGAATTACCCTCCTTGTTCCTTGGTCTGTCTTTATTTCCTTCTTTCATTGGTGCCTTACAGTGTCCTTACGATTCTCCCTTTTCCAGTCCCCTTTCTTCTCACCCTTTTTCTTAGGTTTCGAAGTAGAAGGAACATCAACAATAAGTCGAGTCGATCGGAAATCTACCAATGAATCAGCGGTAGCAATTGGCCCCAACAAATCTTTAACATTCTGCCTTCGAAGTTCATTTTGAGCCCAACCATGCATACCCGAAATGAAGTTATGTAATTTATCCTCATCCGACATATTTTGAATGTCTAACATCACAGAGGTATTCCTTAATATAATCCCGCATTGAATAATTCTGCCTTAGTCTCTTCAAGTTATCCCTTGCAAGCCATGATGCGTTGCTAGGGAGAAATTGATCACTTATTTTTTTCTTTAACTTGGACCAATTATCAATTTTGGGTCGACCAACACTCTCATCATCCGCATTTCGAGTCCTCCACCAAAGTTTAGCATCACTAATCAAAGACATGGTAGTGATATTCAACTTGTCTGTTTCAGGCACCCTTGTAGTAGTGAAATAATTATCTCTATCCCAGATGAAATTCTCCAATTCCTTGGCACTTCTGCTTTAGGTTCCAGAATTTTTACCTTAGAAGTTCCCAAGTAGATCCCGACGCAGCAACAGCCCAACGCAAGACAATAATTTCTGCACGTAGAACTTCATTTTCCTTCTGCAGTCTATCTACTTGTAGTGTTGCTGCCTCACGAAAATTCAAAGTCTCAGCCATGTGTTCGTCTATATTAGCACGATACAAACCGATCTCGCCCTGAAAATTTTCAAATTCCTGTCTCATGCCAATAATTTGCTTTAGAAGGTCCACCAACGTTGGATCATCCTAGCGTTCGTCTGTGATATCAACTCTGCGCAAAATTTCCCAAATTTTAATGTTTAACACCATCGTTCCATTGTGCTATGATACCAATTGATAAAGGGTGATTTTTTCTCTAACACCTCTTCTAGGCAGTCTACAATACTTGCAAACTTCAGCCTAACCCTCACACGTTTTTGCCAAAGTCTGAAAGACTTAACTTAATTTAAAGCAGCGTTTCAATGTAACAATCACACAACAACATACGAAAACACTGTCCAACCTTTATTAATATATAATCAATCAAATGAAAGGCTTCACGAATTTGTTCTAAGGCCAAAATATCCCTCTTATGCCTTAGAACAAATTTCCACCTTATCAAAATCTTGTACAAGGCAGTTTCTTCCATATGTCTAACACTTGTCCTGACAAGATTTAAACTAAGTCTAACAATTGTCTTCTTCTTTTTATTTGTTTTTTTTATTTATTATTTGTTGTTTCGTTAATATTATTATTATTTGTTCATTTATTTTATTTTCTTCCTTTATCTCACCTTAAAAATTCTCAACTAAATTCCATTCCCCACTCTCATGTTCCTTTTAATTTAGCATCAGACTCACATCCAAAAACATTATAAAAACACATGCTCATTAAAAAAAGAAAAAAAACACAGAGAAACATAGAGGACACAGAGAAAAATAGAAAACCAGTCGAAAAAGAAGAGAGAAAATATAATAAGAGTGATTTTTATTTTGAGAATTAAGTCAGCGTTCGACAATTCTGCTCAAGGTTTTAGATTCGTGGCTCTTTAAAGTTAATTCATAGTTATTAACTTTGGAAATCAGTAGATCGTAGCAGTTGTTTTTTGTGGTGAATCAATTTTCACGAAGAGGTAACTCTAAATTCTTGCATGATTTAAATGGAATGCTTGTACGAAAATTTGATTCCAATAATATAGTGTTTTTTGAATCGTATGTTATTATTATTATGTAATATCAGTTTGTGATTTATGTTGTAAATTATTTTGAGAATTTACGAATGCTAACGTAGCCGGAGACGCTTCTTGGGTAAGAAAAAAATAAAAATAAAAGATGTATCATACATTTTTTAAAATTATTATTATCATCTTATGCTCTTTAGATGCAATTTATATTGATTTCGGTTCCATGAAATTTAATTGTTAAATTTGAATAGTTAGTATTTGTTGAATTTATCATAGACTTGTTAGATTAGGATATAAACTAAATTTTAATTAATCAGTGATTTAGAAGTTTAATATGTTTTAGTCCTTTTAATTTATTTTTTGATAAAAATAATGTGCCTTGAGAACAATCAGAGGAAGATTATTACTTTAATTGGATTGCTAAGTACATAATTAAGTAGAGATATATATTTTATTTAGAGATTCGTGGTCGAAATAAAAATTAACAAATAAAGAGGAAGATTGATAAGATAATAATAAAAAAAGAGAACAAAAAAAAATAAAAAATAAAAGAAGAAAAGCGTGCAGAACATAAAAAAATAAAAAGTAAAAAGAAGAAAACAACCATACAGAATGTAAAAAAAACTAATGAAAAGAAAACAAGAAAATGTGCAGGAAAGAAAAGAAAAAAAAAGGGGGGGGGGGGGGAACGTGAA
>JAJONT010056630.1:0-23931 GCA_029582345.1 Solanum oplocense x Solanum tuberosum
CCAACAAATATTAGTGATCTAGTGGCAGAATCGTACCCCACTCACGATACTTATAACCTGGATTGTATTTTTGAAATGATGCATTTTATAATTGTGTATTTTAAGAAAATTCATGAATTGAACTTTTTCATTTTTACAAAATGGACCGAATTTGTTGGTTTTAATATTTTCCCTCGCCAATTAACGAAATGACCCTGTCTATTTCTTATGAAGCACTTATATTATTCTTTTTGTAAGTTGTCACTTGTAATTATGAACAATTGTAGCAAAAAAAATTTGTATTTAGCTATGAATTTTTTTCGTAGCAAATAGTTGAATTATTCACTACAAATTTTAAGTCGTCGCTATTTAACACCTTACATATTTTGTGATAATTTTTTTATTGTCACTAAATCACATATTGATTAGAGACAGTAAAATCTTTGTCACCAAATATTTATACTAGTAGTGACGAAAATAAATATCATAATTAAAGATAAATTCTTATAGCTAAAACTTAAAATATTTAACTACGAATTCTAATTTGTCAATATTGTAACAACATATTTTTTTTGGGTAAAAAAATCAATAAATTTTACGACAAATTAATTTTTTGGTGGGAAACTTTAGTAGACAAAACTTTGCTACGGATTTTTATGTTTCGTCACTAAAAGTATGTGTCTCATATATTTAAGCACGGAAAATAAATTTTGTCAGTAAAAGCGAACAATTAGTGATGAATTTGATGTTGTAGCTAATAATTTCGTATCTATATATCATATTTGTTGTAGTGATTGTCCTGAATGTGACTAGTGGGTAAATACTACTCCAAATAAACAAAGATAAAAGCAAAAATAATAAAAGAGAACTAGCAATCAAAATTTCCGTATTTAAATGTATAGGGAAAGATAGCAAGGAATCTTCAGTATGCACTCAGTCGGCGAGGAAGGGGAGCGTTCACTGAATGTGTCGGCAATAAGTTGAAGAAAAAATAGGCTTGCCTTTCATGCCTAAGTGTTTAAAAGAGAAACAATACATAACAAGATCACATAATATTGACTTTACCCCCAAAGCCCTAACATTGTTAACTACAAGACTTATTCTCAAGCTTGAATTCATTCTATTATTATTCTTGTCTAGATTACAGGACTTTCAGCCACATTCTTCATTACTAGGTGATTTTAGTCATAATTCATCATGAAGGCTCAATTCCATCTTTACATGTCAAGACCCATCATATTCAATAAATTCTAGTTCAATTCATGATTATATGTTCCTAACCTTGAACAATTACTACTCATGACATTGATTTAAGAAGATCACTTTTGAACCTTCAATTTCACCTCTAATGGCATAAACCCACAAATATCAAATTAATCAATTTAGACTAGGGTTTACTATAGAAATAACATAAATTCCTCATAATATCACTAAACAAATCTAAATCAATAATAATTAGGTATAATCCACTAGAATGGAATCATACCCAATCCCTAACAACAATTTAAGAAGAACCCTAGCTAGAATCGAGTTTTTAATTTCACAATTGGGGGATTTCTAAGGGGATCTATGGGTGGAAGAACCCATATATGAATAAGTTAAATATACCTTTAATCAAAGCCCTAACAAAAGATTTCAACAATGGAGATTGTTCTTGGTCAAAGCTTCAAGCTCTATCTTCTTCTTCTTGGGTTTTCTAGAGAAAAATATTTTGAGAGGAGAGTGTTTTGGGGTTTCGATTCTAAATGACTTAGTTGGTTGGTTAATGACTTAAAATAGTCTATATAGGTGTATAAAGTCAACATTAAATGACCCCCACTTTAAACTAACTAAAAAAGAGTTTACTAAATAACCCCTCCTAAGGTAGCCCACTCCCAGGCACCATGAGAGGACTTCACGGGACGTGGTCCTACCCGTGGTCCTAGGGAAGTGTATAGGCTTGATGTCTAGGCCCCATAAAAACTAAGGGAAGTCCATGATACCTCCCACAATCCGTGGTAAAGACCATGAGTCGTGGTGATGGTCGTGGACCCTAGGCAGTAGCTAAGCCTAAAGGACTTGCATCCCACAATCCTAAGGGGATTTCACGAGCCCCTTCACGGACCATGGTAAACACAACTGGTCGTGAAGGTTGTCGTAAACCTTGGTAAGTGCTGGGCCAAGGTTTGGGAGACTTGGCTTTTGGCATAGGCTTTGCCCCCTTGCCTTGGCACTTGCCCTTACAATCCTTACCCAAATCTTAGATGGTCTTATAAATTATGGGGTATAACACGTACCTTGATTTTGGACCACTAATCCCTTTTATTCTAAGCACGGGAAGTCTTGTCTACGACACAAATCTACTTACATCAAACTCTAGAACCCTAGCTTGAGGCTCTAGTTAGGTCTACTAGTTTCCGAGGTGTTACACATTATCTGTGAAAACCTTTCACATCTAGATCTTATTTGTACATGATAAAAATCCTTTCAAAACACATTGTTATCATCATCATTGATACTTTACTGTCAAAGCATACTTAAAACATTTGCATAGATCTCATAAGAAAATGCATAAATCTATAATTTACCTTTCAAGGTAAAAAATCACTCTCAATCATCATTAGTTAGAAAACAAGGGTTAGATATGGATTTCATCATAAATTCATGTAAAGTTATCAATACCTTCTTAATTTCATAAAACTCTTCCTTTATAATCAAAATCCCACATCATATGATTTATAACTTGAAAAGATGAGGGTTACATGGGTTGATGTGGGAAATCGTCATAAAACCGTAGTATTTCATCAATTCATGCATAATAGATAATAATTCAATCATTTAAATTAATAATGAAAAGAACCCTTGATAATTGAATAAAACACTAGCTCCACTGGGAATTCTAACTTTAGAAATAGAGAAATTTAGGAACTCTGAAAGAATCCATGGATGAAAACTATCATACCTTGAAGCCAAATTCTAATATTCAATGGAGGAAGTGAGAGTTGACATGAAACACTAGGTTGAATTCTTCCTCTTCTTAAAGTTTCTAGAGAGAGAATTATTTTTGAGAGGAGAATTTATATGTTTTTGTAACTTCAGAAGAATGACTTGTATGGGCTAGTTTTAGGATTGAAAATACTTATATAGGTGTCTTAGGGAAGGGTAAAACGACGTATTATAGGAGTTAATTAATGAGGAAAATATCCAACTACCCCTGAACCTCACTACCGACCTATAAACCACATACCCCAGTCGACGGACCGTGAGTTGACCGACGGCCCATCCTGGTGGACCGTCGTCTGGTGCGAGTAAGTGAGAATTGAGGTCTTGGACCACGAACTCCCAACCACGGTCTGTGGTCCCACAAACGGTCCGTTGATTTGGACCGTTGTTTGATTTACATAGCAGGGACACTTCATTCAATTCTAAGTGTCAACGATCGTATTTAGTAATATAACCCAACTAGTGAGTTGGGGTCGAATCCCACAGGGAGTAGTTTGTCTTTCGAATTCGATGATAGCAATATGACATCAATCTCTTCAATAGAGGGCGTTTACACCTTTATGAACAATCAGATAATAAAGAAAAACATGGGGCATTGACTAGCCAACTGTCGAGTTTTACTTTAGAGGGTGAATGTTGATACTCACAATAGGTTAACTTGTTGTGGGTAGGTCAGACCATACGCAACATAAATTTCTTTCGTAAAATTACCTTTTCTATGCCGAATTCTCTCGAACTTCAACACTACTCGGAAGATACCCAGTCTTTTTGCCCTCCTCAAATCCACTCTCTCGAGCTGAATACAATGGATAGATTTTGTATTCCACTCTCTCGACCTGAAATCCAGGTAACCACAACGAAGGATGCTGAGTTTGCAACTTTGGTTATGCTCCTCTCTCTCGAGCAAGCTTACAACACTAAACTTGTTACACCAAACATTGAAAACAACTTCAAAACACCGTAACAAAAAAGACCCACTTCAAATTAACCCCATTATGTGCAATTCAACAATACCCACTAAGCAAAACTCAATAATTGGCTTCATAGTCAAAACCCCAATAGGAGTGTTTTATCCAAGCATATTAAAATTGGAAAAATCAACCTTTAGCATAAATCCCATAATTGGGTACAAATAAGAATTATATGTGAAAATCAACTAGAAATCTCCTCTATTACAAAATCTCTACGAAAATCTTGATAAAATCACTTGAAAAAAACTTTTGGTAGTGCTCTCTCTTTAAATATTTTATTCCTCACGTTTCGGAATGAATTTCTCTCTCTAGCCAAAACTAATTTAAACAAATCTGATGTGCCACTGTTTAAGACCACTCACCGAGGTAAGTCGGGTGTCGCCGACAGATCGGCGATTCGCCAATTGATCTTCATCTCGCTTTCATTTTTCACTTCTTCTTGGTCTGTCCACTGTAACTTTAGGCTATCCAGATCGAGATCGCCGAATAACTCCATGATTCACCCTTTTTCCATCTATCTCGCCCATCAGCACATGCTTGAATCTTCTTCAGAACTTTTGGCGACTTGGTTGTTCTTCGCCAAATAGATCGGGAACACGTCGAATGGAATTGTTGTTTGCCAAATTCACCCCTTTAGCTTGCTTTGTTACTTTCTTGATCAATAGTGTCCACGTATCGTTCCTAAATCTAAATACCTGAATTCAAGGATTTACATCATTTATTGGCAAAAAATATGCATTTGAGGACACTGAATCTATTAAAATAAAGTAATAAATTAGTCCAAATCATGGACTTATCAACACCCCCAAATTAAACTTTTGCTTGTCCTTAAGGAAAACCCAAGCTCAACTTACTCATGCAAAGATCAATTGTGCACTCAAAGACTCAAGTTGTGACTCCCCATTACCAAAGAATCTCAAGCTCACCATACTCGGTCAAATGCAAGTTCAAGATCAACAGAGGTGATCAAATGCCCTCACACAAAGAATGATTCCATATTCACACACAATGGTTCAACAATTTAAAGTTCCAGAATCAAATGCAACGCTCACACTCACAAAGATGAACACAATGCATTATTTAACCCATAGGTTTGCCTGTATTTTCCAATCAACAGTTTCTTCAGCTCACTCAAGATCAAAAAGGTCTTTTCAAGGCTTGTAATGGGGCTGAATGCAAATGTGTGTTCATTTAGGCTCAAAGGTTGTAATCCTCATGAGATGTGGTGTGAACAACACCTTCTTTCCATTTCTTCATTATTATCATTCAAGCTCAAAAGTCACCCCTTATTCTTCTTCCATGGACTGTTGGAAACCCCATTTCATTTTGCATTTTCACACTTTATTCCACAACTTTTTCTTTTTCATCTCTTTTTCTCTCTTTTTTTTTGTATGGAGGGGTTCTATTTTTCTCAATACATGGGTAAAAGGGGACTTTCTTGCACTCCTTGATTTACCTTCTCTTTTCACCACACCCCAAACATAGGCTTTTGGACTAAGTTGGCTGTTCAAACAAACCGCAAATCATGAGGATTATGGGTAATGGATCAAGAAAAGGTCACAATGTCATCAAATTTCTTTGAAGAAAAGGTTAAGGCTCAAAGGGTGTTCAAAAGGGGTTCACACACTCACAAGGTAGGCCACACGAAGCGGTACAATATCAAATAGGTTTACACTCTTTAAAGTTATCTAGGATCATATCAAGAGATTGTTTCACTTAGTTAACTGGAACAACGAGGCAAATTCTAGGTGTCATCACACATGGTTCACGGTAAGCTCATCACACAAGGCATAGACACCAATGTCAAAACAAGACTCCACACTTTCGCTAGTGAGCAATGCTCATCACAAGAGACTCAATTCGATACATGGCTTGTCATAACGAGATGAAAAGAGTTCACATTTTGTCTATGCAACTTCATTTGGCCTTATCGTAGCCACATATTCAAGTCATCTGTATTGGTAAAAAATGATACTCAAATTTGCAAGAGAACAACCACATTCAGAAACATGAGAGGTGGCATAAAGAGGAGGAGGTTCGTTGAGGACACTGGCCAATTACCACCTCCACACCAAAAACATTCAACATTGTCCTCAATGTGGGTAGAGAACGGGCATTACTTCAAATAAAACAAAATAAGAATAATAAAGAAAGACTAATAAGAAATGAAAACATTCTAGTGTGTAAACAAGTAGAGCAGGGTAACGAGGAATCATCACTAAATGCCCAGTTGGTGAGAGAGTAAACCAGTCGCCGAATGCCTTGGTGATGCTCCTAATGTTCTTCAGATTGCCCTTTAGTTTTAGTGGACTTCACTCCTAGAGAAGAGCAAATCGGCTAAGATGTAGGAGGTTGCCGAACAGTTCGGTGACTCACAGAATAGACTCAGAATATCGCCGGATGATCCTTGAGGGACGTAATCAATGTCGAAGGCAAAAAGGGCGAGGAATGTTGGTTCGCCTAAGCACATTGGCGACTCGCCAAATGGTGAAGGTATCCCGCCTAATGTTCCAGAGTCTCAGCTCCATTTTGTAGGTCTTTAAGGTGGACCCATTTGAGTTCACCGAACGGGTTCGTCGACTCGACAATAGTACTTTTGTCTCGCTCATTATCCAGCTCCTGCAAAATCAACACACACATTATTTAAAAACACTAACACTTGGGTTGCCTCCAAAGAAACACTTTTTTTGAACGACGTGGAAATGTTCTCATGCATCTACCAGGTACACCACCTCAAACAAAGAGATCTCCTGGTACTCTCAAAAATATAACTTTAAGCGTTGCCCATTCACCTTAGATGAAGGTCCTTCTTGACCCTCAACTTCTATGGCCCCATTGGTTAATACTCGTGTCACTCTAAATGGTCCTGACCATTTGGACTTGAGTTTTCCAAGAAAGAGTCTAAGTCGATAGTTGTATAGTAACACCCAATCTCCCACCTTTAACTCTCTCTTAAGTATCTTTGCATCATGCCACTTCTTCATTTTTTTCCTCGTAGAGATCTGAATTTTCGTAAGCTTTAAACCTGAATTCGTTCAACTCATTTAACTGATCTACTCTCTCATTTGAGGTTTTTGTCCAGTCCAAATTCAGAGCTTTGAATGCCCACATTGATTTGTGTTCTAACTCGGCTGGTAGATGTCAAGACTACCCGAAAGCTAACTGATATGGAGACATGCCGATTGGAGTTTTGTATGCGGTGTGATACACCTATAGTGCATCATCAAGCTTTCGAGACCAATCAGTCCTATTTGCATTCACTGTCTTAGCCAAGGTGCTCTTGATCTACCGATTTGACACTTCAACTTGGACACTTGTTTGGGGATGATATGGAGTCGCTAACTTGTGTTTCACCCCATACTTACTCAATGCAACTGATAACCATTTATTACAAAAGTGGGATCCACCATCACTAATAATAGCTAGAGGAGTACTGAATCTAACAAAAATATATCATTTCAGAAATTGAACCGCACTTCTCCCTTCATTGTTTGGAAGTGCAACAACTTCCACCCATTTAGAAACATAATCTATTGCCACCAAGATATACTTATTACCAAAGGAGCTCACAAATGGTCCCATGAAATCGATTCCCCAAACATCATATAGCTCAACCTCTAAAATGGGAGTAAGAGGTAGCTCGTGTGTTTTAGACACTCCACCTTGCTTCTGACATTAGCGCATTTCTTCACAAATTCATGTGCATCCTTGTAGAAGGATGGCCAGTAATATCGACTTTGGAGATATTTAGCAGCTATACGCACAATGCTATGATGGCCCCTAACCGTGAAGCATGACAATCATGGAGAATTTCTACCGCCTCTTCTTCCGGAACACACCATCTAATGATATAATCTGCACACTCTCGAAACAAGTATGGTTCATCCCAAGAGTATTTTTAACGACGAACATGAACCTCTTTTGTTGGTGGAATTTTTGCTCATCTGGCATTAATCCGCACACTATGTAATTTGCAAAATCTGCATACCAGGGAATTTGTTTGAGAGTTATTGCAAACAAGTATCAGGGAAGGAATCGTCTATGTCAACCTCATGCTCGTCATTTTCCTTACCCCCTAACCTTGATAAGTGGTCAGCCACCTGATTTTTGCAACCTCTTCTCTCTTTCACCTCAAAGTCAAATTCTTGCAATATAAGCACCCACTTTATCAATCTTGGCTTGGTATCTTTATTTACCATTAGGTAACGGAGGGCAGCATGATCAGTGTGCACAATCACTCTAGTACCTAGCAGGTACACTCTAAATTTTCCAAATGCATAAACCACCGCAAGTAACTCTTGTTCAGTCGCAGTGTAGTTATATTGACAACTATTTAGAGTCTTGCTAGCATAGTAGATAGGATAAAATAACTTGTTCCGTTTCTGCCCTAATACTACCCCCAATGTTGTGCCACTTGCATCACACATTACTTCGAAAGATTCGGACCAATTAGGCCTGATGTAGACTGTGGTGGATACCAAATTTTCTTTGAAGCATTGGAACGCCACCATGCACGCGTCATCAAAATAGAACTTTACTTCCTTCTCCAAGAGTTTGCATATGGATGTGCAATCTTTGAGAAGTCCCTGATAAACCTCCGAAAAAACCAGACATGTCCCAAGAAACTGTGAATACCCTTCATTGAAATCGATGCGGGTAGTTTCTTAATCAACTCAAGTTTTGCCTTATCGACCTTCAAACCCTTTTGTGACAACTTGTGCCCAAGAACTATGCCTTCTTTCACCATGAAATGACATTTCTCCCTATTTAGAACAAAATTTGTCTCCACACACCTTTTTATCACTTGCCCCAAGTGTGCAAAGCACTATTCAAACAAGTCTCCCACGATTCAGAAGTCATCCATGAACACCTCCATGGAATCTTCTACCATGTCCGAAAAAATGGATAGCATGAAACACTGAAATGTTGTCGGGGCATTACATAACCCGAATGGCATCCTCTTAAATACAAGCATTCCATAAGGACAAGTGAAGGTGGTTTTCTCTTGGTCTTCCGGCGCAATGGAAATTTGATTGTAACGTGAATATCTATCCAAAAAATAGTACCAACCTCTCACTGATAGCCGATCAACCATTTGATCCATTAAAGGCATGGAAAAGTGATCCCTTTCTGTCCAAGAATTTAGCTTTTGGTAGTCCATGCATAATCTCCATCCGGTCATTGGTCTTGTAGGCACCAGCTCCCCCTTTTCATTCGCGACTATTGTGATACCTCCCTTTTTTCGTACACATTGCACCGGGCTTACCCATTTTCTATCCTCAATAGGGTAGATCACACCTGCATCTAATCATTTTACCATCTCCTTTTTCACTACTTTTTGCATTGGTGGGTTCAATCTCCGCTGATGTTCAACACTCGGTTTACACTCACTATCAAGCTGAATTTTATGAGTACAGATACCAGGAGGAATGCCCACTATGTCAGCTATGGTCCAACCTATATCTTTGATATGCCTTCGCAACACCTCAAGAAGCAATTTCACCTGCCATTCAAGCAAGTCAGCTGCAATGATCACTGGTAGAGTATTATTTGCCCCCAAGAAAGCATATCGGAGATGGGGGGAAGTGCTTTCAATTCCAGAGTTGGTGGTTTTTCTGTTGATGCCTTTGCGGGAGGGCTCTCTCTATTTTTCAAATCAATGTCTAACTTCAATGGAGTCTTTGAATATCCTCCCAAACCTGAAGGAGCAGGCACTACCTCTTCATAGCCTTAAATTTCTAATTCATCATATTTAGCAAGCACGGCTTCCAGAGGTTCACTCATGCACATCAAATGGGTCACGCTAGCCACCACCTCATCAATAACATAAACGGTGGAAACCAAAGGAATATCAGTTGTGTGTTTTATTGATTTACAAACATTGAAGGTCACTTCATCTTCATTCACCTGACACATCAAATCTCCGCTTCCAACATCCACCAATGCTCTTTCGGTTGCTAGGAATGGTCTTCCCAAAATAATGAGAATTTCAGCATCTATTTCACAATCTAGAATGACAAAATTGTCTTGGAAAATGAACCGATCGACCTTCACCAAGATGTCATAAAGTTTCCCAACTGGATGTTTGATTGAATGGCCAGCCATTAAATTCTCATTGTGGTTGATTTTTGTTCACCCAACCCAAGTTGTTTGTATATTGCATAGGGCATCAAATTCATGCTTGCTCCCAAATCGCATAAAGCTTTAGCGAATTGGAGCATGCCAATGGTGCAAGGGATGGTGAATGCCTCAGGATCTTCTCTCTTTTTGATCTGCTCCTTCGTCATAATTGCACTACAGCTGTGGGATACTTCAATTGTCTCAAAATCCAAGCTCCTCTTCTTTGTGACTAATTCTTTCATGATGATGGCATATCCCGACATTTTCAACAATGCCTCCACGAGGGGAAGATTAATTGATAATGTCTTAAACACAAACAAGAACTTTTTGAACTTCTCATCTTCATTTTTCTTCTTTAAGCGTTGAGAAAATGGGGGAGGTATTTTGGGTAAAGGTTGTATGACTTTAGGAATTGGAACAAGTGGTTCTTTGACAATGCTTAGGTTGACAAGCAACTCTTATTCCTCCATGCCTTTGTCTTCTTCATGCTTTTGAGCATCTTCATTTCCCATCGCACTACCTATTTCCACCTTCTTGCTACGAGTAACCACAGCCAGCCCTCTATTGTCATCTTCTATAGTCATCTTTGGTTTTAATTGAGCTGATAATAAACTCAATTGTCCATCAAGTAATTTGATGGCATCGACATGGGAGTTCACTTTACTGTTCAATGATGAAAAGGCATATTTCCTCCCTTTCAACAAATCATCCGAACCTTCAACTTTATTAAGTATGCGCGATAAGAAGTCATTCACCCCGGGACAACTTGCGCTCCCTTTAAATTCTGGGCTCTCACTCGAGTGAGTATGGTTCTCATCATGATTATCTACCCTTCTCAAATAATCATTTTGTTCAGTCCAATATTGATAGTATCTCATTTGTTCTTCTCCCTTGTGATAGATACAACCTTGGTTTCCGCCTCGTAGTAGATAGCGTTGGTGGAAATGCTCCTCATATCTCTTAGAGTTCAAACCTTGATTCTCCCCCGACCTTGAGTAGCCGGACGAAAAACCCTCCTCAACTATAAACACTCCACTTGTCCCCTTCATGTGCTCTTGTCGAAATTCCATTTGAGTCAACATCTTCTTGATGTTTTCATCCCTCTCTCTTTCTTTATCAAGTTGTTCTTGCATCAATCTAAAACAAAATGGGGAGAATTGATCCTCTTAGGTCTACCACACTTGATTTATTCTCGTCATCTCATCATGAAGAAATGAAGCTACCTCAAATGATTGTAACATTATTCCTCCTCGTGTCAATTGATCAGACACTCCTTTATTAACTGAATCAAGACTCTGGTAAAAATATTGAAGTAACAATTTGTTTGGTAACCCATGAGTTCGTCATTTAAGTAGGAATTTCTTGAACCTCACCAACGTTTCATGGATGGGTTCCCCCTCCCGTCGCTTGAAACCTCAAATATCGTTTCTAAGTTTCATCATCCTTGATGGAGGAAAGAACCTTGTATTGAATGCTATAATCATTTCCTCCCATGAGGTGATGGAATTGTTTGGTAGCTCGGCTAGCCACTTACTAGCTTCTCCCGTTAAGGATAGTGGAAATAACCGCAACCAAATTGACACTTGTGACACATTTTTGAATGAAAATGGGTTGCACACCTCTGTAAAATTTCTAACATGCTCATATGGGTTTTCGTTCTCTAGCCCTCCATATAGTCCTATCACTTGGAGTATATGAAGAGTGGTGCTAGCGACTTCAAACATCGCACTTTCATCAGCCTGAGGGATGCAAATTGCACCCATCCCACCCGATTGAGATGGGTTGTAAACACTATTGATATCATTGATACCATCCCGGTGACCTTCTTGACTATCATTCATCCCTTCCTCACTCATGTTCACTTCTATGTAGGCCAATCAGTACTTTACACAAAGAAGCCAAAACTAACTCAACTTCAGCCAACACATACGAAAGTGTCAAATCTTCAATCAAAGAACTCTAATTAACGATAATCCCCAAAAATGGCGCCATTTTTATTAATGTATCAGGGGACACTTCATCCACTACTAAGTGTCAACGATTGTAAATAGTAATATAACTCAACTAGTGAGTTGGGGTCGAATCCCACAGGGAGCAGTTTGTCTTTCGAATTCAATGATAGCAATATGATGACAATGTCTTCAATAGAGCGTGTTTACACCTTTATGATTTTAATTTGAAGTATCAAATGTCGCTTCTCACTCCCATTTCACAAGTCCACTCTTAACAATCAGATAATAAAGAAAAACTTTGGGCATTAACTAGCCAATTGTTGGGTTTTACTTAGAGGGTGAATGTTGATACTCACAATAGGTTAACTTGTTGTGGGTAGGTCAGACTATAAGTAAGATAACTTTCTTTCAAACAATTACCTTTTCTATGCCGAATTCTCTCGAACTTCATCAAATCCACTCTTTTGAGCTGGATACAAAGGATAGATTATGTATTCCACTCTCTTGAGCTGAAATCTAGGTAACCCACAACTATGGATGCTGAGTTTGGAACTTTGGTTATGCGCCTCTCTCTCGAGCAATCTCACAACGCTAAACTTGTTACACCAAACATGCAAAACAACTTCAAAACATAGCAGCAAATAAGACCCCCTTCAAATTAACCACATTATGTGCAATTCAACAATACCCATATAGCAAAACTCAACAATTAGCTTCATAGTCAAAACCCCAAGAAGAGGGTTTTAGCCACTCATATTAAAATTGGGAAAATCAACCTCCATCATAAATCCCATAGTTGGGTACAAATAAGAATTATATATGAAAATATACTACAAATCTCCACTATTAAAAAATTTCTACGAAAATCTTGATAAAATCACTCGAAAAAAACTTTTGGTAGTGTTATTTCTTTAAATATTTTAATCCTCACGTTTCTGAATGAATTTCTCTGTCTAGACAAAACTAATTTAAACAGGTCTAATGTGCCACTGTTTAAGACCACTCGGCGAGGTAAGTTAGGTTTCACTGACAGATCGGTGATTCGCCAATTGTTCTTCATCTCACATTCATTTTTCACTTCTTCTTGGTCTGGCCTCTGTAACTTTAGGCGATCCAGGTCAGGATCGCTAAATAACTCTGCGATTGGTTGTTTTTCAATCTATCTCTCCCATCAGTACTTGCTTGAATCTTCTTCAGCGCTTTTGTTTACCTGGTTGTCCTTCGCCGAATAGATCGGCGACACGCTAAATGGAATTGATGGTCGCCGAATTCACCCCCATTTTAGCTCCAAGATTCTGTAACTTTAGGCGGTATCTTGGCAATTCTGTGATTCACTGAATGACATCGGCGATCATCAGGTCTTCATTTCTTCATTCCTTTAACTCGATTTGTTCCTTTCTTGATCAATAGTGTCCACGCATCGTTCCTAAATCAAAATACCTTAAATTCAAGGATTTACATCATTTATTGGCACAAAACATGCATTTGATGACACAAAATATATTAAAACTAAGCACTAAATTAGTCCAAATCGTGGACTGATCATGTTTCCAACTTCTCGAACCCCTATTTGGGTCCCTTCCCACGGATCAGACCTACGGTCTGTAGTCCCTTCCAAAGTCTATGAGTGGCCCTCGTGGCTGCCACCTACAACATTCCAGAAAACTACTATTTGGCCTTTCTCTAATACGGGGTGTTACCGTCATTGGGGTAGTTATAGGTCAAAAAAGGATGTAATTTAGGGGTAAGTTGGGTAGGAAAAACCAAAACACCCTTAATTAAAATCTACTGGAAAAGTCTACAATTTAGACATGCAGTTCGTAGAACATTCCACGGATCATCCTGGTCAATTTATTCCTATGAGCCAGTTCAATAACTCATCATCTTGTCTATGGTCTGTAGACTTCATAGTGCAAGAAATCACCCAAGTCCAATCATCATTCCACTATACCCTTTTACGACTCGTAACCCAGACTACAACTCATAGTCCTTAACCATAAATAACTTGTCCTTAAAAATATCTAAGTTTAGAACCATCATACGAATACCACATACGGTTAATAGTTCATTCGATGGCCCATTCTTCTAAACCATTGCTCATCATCACATACTTTACATTTTTCAAAAATCATACCGAGTGTCTACGAGACTTATCCTATGAAACATTGAACTTTCTATGACCTATAGGTCGATCCGTAGCACAAGATCCCTGCAAGATTTTCTAAACTTTTCAACCCAAACTTCAACTTTTGATTTTCAAGGGCAGACATGTACACAAAAATCACAATAATTAGAGATGGATCAAAAATTGAGTCAAAATGGAAATGTCTAAGAATCCCTAAATTTGCTCTGTCAAGAGGTCCTTAATGAGTAATCGAGCTTTTCTGGAAAAAATAGGACATGATTCCATGCCCAGAACATCCCAAACGGTAAGAAGTAAATAAAATCACCATTAAAGAGGCAAGTAATCCCTCTTCTGGTAAGAATTACCTCAGTCTGATGCTTTATTGAACTTCTCTGAACCTTCCAATTTGTACGCACTATCACACTAATTCCCATAACTTGAAATCACCCAATTTGGAGCTTCCAAAATGAAAAAATAAAGAATTAAGAAAAATGGGATGACACATGAATTGTCTTATTTGAAAGACAAGTCCCGTTAACCCATCACCATCGTGAAGCACAAGGCTCCTGAATGCAGCCTACATAGAAATACCACACCACGAACATGGAAGAAGACTCATGAACACTATGATTTAGCTTGTATGACCACCGCGAACATTGATGGCTCAGTGCCAACATGGCCACTAGGGATCACAACCTCCAACGATTGCGTGTAACACTTCAGAATTAAGAAGGCTAGAAAGGGGGGAAAGAAGGCAAGTCACCTACCCAAAACTGGGCCATGGGACCCTCTATGGAGCCTTTGACAGGCCGCAAAGGGGACCACGGCTCGGTTTGGTGATCGTAAAGGGTTTCAAGAACCTATCCACGAAGGTTCCCCTCCCAAGAACCCTTAGACAACCCGTGATTAGGACAACAAACTATTAAAGTGGTCGTGAAGAGGGCCATGGTAGTAGGGGTTCTCCCCTAGTGGCTGGTCAAGGACCACGACTGCCATAACTACTCTTGGAGTTCTTCATAGGCCGTGAAGGCAACCATGAAAATGGTCGCATCAGTTTTAAGTGATGGCCTTTTGTATCTTCTTCAAATTATTTTTATTCATTTCCATGTCATTTTTCCATGATCCCAAAGCCTTATATAATGATTTTAAACCCCAAAATCACCATATTCAGTTTCTTCTTTCAATTTCCCAAAATAAGAACAAGTTTATCCGCCCCAAATATTTCTCTATCTAGAATTTTGATGGAAAAATCTAGGGTTTCAAGGTCAAGTAGCCTTATTCCTTCATTGATGTCAAGCTTTGTCATTAAACTATGATAGTCATAATCTATGGAGTCATTTCCACTATAGAGTTCTTAAATTCCGTAATTCTGAAGTTATGATTTTCTTAAATGACATGGGTTCCTTTCAATATTGATTTATTGAATTGATTTATGATCTTTCATTCATGAATTGAGATATTTCCATATTATTAAGATGAATCCCCATCAACCCATGCGTAACTCATGTTTTTAAAGCTATGATAATATAATGTGGGTTTTTAACTATAAAAGATGACTTTATGAAATTATGAATGGTCTTATGAAATTGATGTAAATGTTTTCAGGATATTTTAAAAATGAAGTATCTAAGTGTAATACCCCAGAAACTAGTAGACCTAACAAGAGCCTCAAGCTAGGGTTCTAGAGTTTGATGTATGTGGATAATATTCGTATATGAGACTTCCTGTACATAGAATGAGGGATTTAGCGGTTAAAGGTGAAGGTACGTATTACACCCCGTAATTTAGAAGACTACCTAAGGTTTGGTAAGGGGTTGCAAGGGCATGTGCCAAGGCAAGGGAGCAAATCCTAAGCCAAAGGCCAAGGCTCCCCAACCTCGACCAAGCACTGCCCAGTGTTCACGACTAGTGGTCTTTACCACAGTCCGTGAAGGGGTCCGTGAAGACCCCTTAGTCCTGTGGGAGGTCAAATCTTGAGGCCTACCTTCTGAGTTGGGACAACGAGCCACTTCACGGCCCGTGGTCATGACCACAGCTCGTGGGAAGGCTTGTGGTCATGCGTTAGCATGTTGGGAGTTTGTCTAGTCAAGGGGAGCTAATGGTCAAGGTACAACATGCACCATCATGGGCCGTGGTGCCCTTGAAGGCTCGTGAAGAGGGGCGTGACCCCTGGCAAGGGGATGCCTAGTCGAGGGTTTTTTAGTAAATTCATTTTAAGCTAGTTTTAAGTGGGGATCATTTTGTATGAGTTTTATTAACCTATATAAAGTATTATAAGTCATTAAATACCCCAACCATGTCATTTAGAATCAAAACCCCAAATCACTATCCTCTCAAAATATTATCTCTGTAGAAAACCCAAGAAGAAGATAGAGCTTGAAGGTTGGACCAAGAACAACCTCCATTGTTTAAAGCTTGTGTTAGAGATTTGTTTAAAGGTATTTTTAGCTTATTCATCTATGTGTTCTTCCACCCATAGGGCCCCTTAGAAATTCCCCGATTGTGAAATCAGAAACCCAATTCTAGTTTCGGTTCTTCTTACATTGTGGATAGGATTTGGGTATGATTCCAATCTAGTGGATGATACCCAATTATGATTGATTTAGCTTTTTTAGTGATATTATAATGAATTTATGTGATTTCTATGGTAAACCCTAGTCTAAATTGATGAATGTGATATTTGTGGGTTTATGCCATTAGAGGTCATATTGAAAGTTCAAAAGTGAACTTCTTAAATCAATGTCATGAGTAGTAATTGTTCAAAGTTAGGAGAATATAATAATGAATTGAACTACACTTTATTAATATGATGGTTCTGGACTTGTAAAGATAAAATTGAGCCTTTATGCTGAATTATTACTAGAATTACCTAGTAATGAAGAATGGGATGGAATGTCTTGTCATCTAGACATTAATGATGATAGAATGAAGTTAATCTTGAGAATATGGCATGTAGTTATCAATGTTAGGGATTTGGGGGAAAAGTCAATATGATGTTATCTTGTTGTGTATTGTTTCTCTTTTATACACTTAGGCATGAATATGCAAGGAGATCCAAGGTTCTCTCACATAGACTGGTTCTAGGTTGGCTTAATAACCTAAAATGAATCAAATCATGTTAGACTAGAATAGCTTGAAGTTGTGATATACGATCCCTTGTTGTATAGCATGACTTGTTAAGACAAGACCATCTCATGGTAGCTTTGGATTGAGGACATACACTCTCTTAAGAATAGCTCGAATTAGCATCATATGATGCATTTCATGGTAGCTTCACTAGAACTAGTCATGGTAGCCTAGGATTGAGAATTTATACTCTTATATGGATAGCTTGATCTAGCATTCCAAAAATGCATTTCATGGTAGCTTGATTTCGTTAAGGCCAAAACCACTTCATGGTAGCTTTAGGATTGAGGACATATACTATCCTAAAGGTAGCTTGGGATTGTGATTCACACTACCTCCTAAGGATAGCTTGCATAACATCATGCGATGTGTTGCATGGTAGGTAGGATTGGGCATTGGTATCCTTCCTTCAATAGCTTGGACTTGCATGATAGTATGCCTTCCATGGTAGTTTTAATTAACATGATGTTGATATGTTACTTTGATTATTATCTTGGTTAAGCCTAGTAGGGTGCTATTCCTTGGTAGCCTTGAATTGCTGTCTTTTGATCATTCATGTGTGATGTCTTGCCTTGTACTAAGAAAAGAGGTACCTTAAGGGCATAGAGTCAAATAGTCAAGAGGGACTAGTCCCCAACTAGTGAGCATTCATGATAGCCTAAAGGAGTACTTAGTGTGGATAGTAGTATGGGATGTTATTCATACGTTGCACAAGTGTGACTTAAGGCTAGGTATGAAGTGTTCCTTTAAATAGTATAGTTTAGCTTGGGCTGTTGTTATAGTTTCCTTCCAAGATATGTTTTACAACAAGTGAAAGTTCCCTTGTCTACATGTAGTAAGCCAATAGTAAGACCAAATGAGGGTGAATATGACTAAGTTGACTTCAAGGTTATGCTTAAGTGTGCCTTGAGGTTACTTAGGAGTATGGTACCCTTATGGTAGATAAGATTAAGAGTTGACCATGTATATAGACTATGATTAAGATGACCAAAAAGGGATACTTGGCTTGGGTGGTATTATAGGATGCTATTATTGCTTTGCACATGTATGCTTTTGAGGTTACTTGAGAATGGTGCTATTATGGTATAGATGACTAAGAATCAATTATGCTTATATGATTATGATCTTATCTCCTATGTTCATTCACTATGCCTTATGTTGATTTACGAATATGAGATACTTATGTTTGACATTAAGCTATGACTATGTTATTATCTCTTATGCTTATGTCTTATATTGACTAACCATTTTGAGATGCTCTTATGATGTTGTGCTAGCTTTCATACTTGGTACATTTTGTATTAATACATATTTCCTACATTATAATCAAATGTAGGGTTTCGGAGATTGAGTTCCTTTGAAGGCTAGGTTTCCAAGAGGCAAGAAGAGTTGACGAATTGGTGAGTCCTTATAGCTTCGAGGACAAACCCATATTATCTTTATGTCATTTCTTTATGTTGTAGACATTGTATGGGCTGCGTGCCAAGAATTTTATTCAAAAGTTATGTTAGATGGTTTGAGACAAAAGTGTAGTAGAGACTTCCGCTTGTTTATGAAAATGACTTCGATAGTAAATATTTGAAATTTCCCGAACTTTTCTACTATCTTATGTTATTATTATGCTAAGGTCTTGTATGAGACCCCTTCGGGGTCAAGTACGCCATGTTACACCTAGGGTATACCCTTGGGTCGTGACAAACTTGGTAAATGATGAGTGCAGAAATTGGACTCATTTAGGGCTTTATTTTGATAAGAATAGTTTCCTCGAATATTTATTTTGTCTAAATATCTGATGAAAACTCCTAAGTTTCAGGTATTTGAAGTTTTAATGAAAGCGTGGACACTTAGGCGTAAAAAGGAACAAAGGGGTTGAAAAGAATGACGAAGTTGAAACCCGAGCATCGACAAGAACACTTGGCGATTCGCTAAAGGGATTTACTTTCCCTTTGTTCCAGTACGCGAAGCCCTAAAGGAGAAGGATCAAAAATGCGATGAAAGGAGTAGTTGGCGCTTCGCCGAATAGTTCTGCGAAGCAGTACTATAACACCCAATGGTCCAGAACGTGAAGGTGCTAAAGGAAAGCACGAAACGGTGATGAGACAGACGAAGGGCGAGTCGCCAAAGTGATTCGGTGACATCGAATAACTTCGCCAAAAGATCCGCCAGCACTTTTTTCTGAAGTCTGTAATTACTGAACTTATTATTATTTTTAAGTGTCAAACTTTTTTTAAAATTTCTAGAATAGAATAGTACTTTTTAGATATTTTCTCTCAAGTTTGGAGAGGGGTTTTGGGAACTTGAAGAAAGGAGTTCATCTTCCCCAAGTTGGAAGGGGGTCTTCTCTATTCTTCTTCCTTTGCTTAAATTAAGGTTTAATTTCTTATACCCATTTGATTTTACTATCATTTTAGGTGTATTTTGTTATTTCTTGATGTGTGGCTAAAAACCCCAATTCTTGGGGTGTGATTTAGAAAATATGTGTTGATATTGTAATTGGGTCTTGCTTGTTGATAGGCTAGATGTATGTTAATGGTGATTTCACCTAGTGGTTATGGTTTAATCTAAAGGGTTTGTAGTTGCAAATACAAAGCCACTCATGCATTTTTGGCTTGCTCGAGAAAGAGTTCGCGAAACCAAGACCACTAGACTGATGGCCTAAGGAGTGGGTCGACATGAGGTTCATCCCGAGAGGGTGAGCCCTAGTCCCATATCCTAACACTTAGCTCGAGAGAGTGAGTGGGGTAAGGCGTAGGATAGTCTTCATGTGGCAAATGGGTGTCCGAGAGGAACCCATTTGAAACGGGGTAAGTTGCCTGAGAAGGACCTTATTTCCATTTAAAGCTTAACCTAGTCACTATTATTTTGCAAATTTCCTATCGAAAGCATGCACCCGACAATTTATCTCAACTTGTATTATGGTCACACCCCAAAAACTTCTCCTCATCCTTGATTTTCTTGTTAATTTTAGCTATTTTGACTCCTTGTGACAAAACCCCCATTTGATATTTGACACTTTTATGTCACCCCCTTTAATATACTATATTTCTGTTCGTTAATGTCTTTAGCTATGACTAGTTAGAGCTAAATTTTATTTTTCTATCAATTCTCAAAACCACTCCCTTGGGACACGACCACAACCTTTAGTTAGGTTACTATACTATCGACGATCGTAGACACTCATACCGTAGGTTAGTGTCGTTGATCACAATAAGCATCAAAATGGCGCCACTGCCGGGGAATGGTGTTATTTGGAAATTCGTAATTAAATAGAATTTTTGATTCATTCTACTTTTAGTGCTACTAATCTAAATTGTAGTTTTGTGTTGCTAGTTTGAATATCAAAGCAGGGAACTAAGGATGGAAAACCATTATGGATACCACACGGATCATCCCCTTCTAAAACTATTGAACCTCAGGGACAATCTCCTGACCTTCAAACATGAAGGGGATGAGACTATTCAGGAAATGTGGCTGAATTTTCAAGCAGTGTTGCAACCATGCCCATCTCAAGGGATGATAGACAAGGGGCTACTTAAGTGCTTCTACAGGGGTGTAGGACCCGAGAATAGAGATATAGATGATCAAATTTGCGAGGGCGGTATCCTACACCAGCCCTATGAAGTTGTAGCAAAACTCGTTGATGGCATGGTAGAAGCCAACAAAGAAGACAAAGAGAAGCATGAGTGGGACGCACTAGCTACCCAGTTGAATGCTCTATCTATCAAAGTCACAGAATTGGAGGCATAAGCCGTGGGGAAAGAAAAGCACTCCTCCCTTTGAGAATGTATGCATGGGAAGAAGCAGAGAGGTATACATGATGATGAAGCCCTGTCACTCATTCAACAAAAGATTGAAGCAGATGAAAAGATGTTGAATGAGATAAAGGGAAATTTTGAAATGTTAAACGAAGCGTCAGCCTCTCACTCCATGACAATTCAACTGCAGCATGCTCAAATCACCCATTTAATGACGGGTCATTATCCTCAGTTCGTCGATGATTCACCTAATTACACCATGGATGATTCCGAGGATGAAGAGTACTCTTTGACTTGCGTCATGCCGCGACGTTAACTCAGGCGCTGTTTGGGAGGCAACCCAAAACCCCATATTATCTTATATTGGTGTACTAGTAAACTAATAGTGTCTTAAGTTTTATAGACTGAAGTGTAATAGGTGTCAAAGAGATGTATAATGTCGAGCAACAAATCCAGTTGGCGAGTCACCAAAGAAGTCGGCGATTAAATCTTTTATGTTGTTTGATTCAATATATCTTCAAAATCTGGAGTTTGTAAAACTCGGCGAGCTCAGGACAGTTTCGGCAAATCCCCCACCTGATCGGCGACCCAGATGGTCACCACCATTGGAACATCCACAACTGCTGAGAAGTTCTGTAAAACTCAACGAAGTAAAAATTTGTTGGGCGAAGCGTAGAATCACTCATAAACCAAAACTCTACCACAAAATGGGAACGAACTGGATAAGCTGTAGGCCAACGCACAAAAAGGCAGCTGATTAATCACTCGAGAGCGTGGGTTGAAGATAGGTGCACTGGAATGCTAAGAAAAGCTATTCAGAGCTTGATGAATCTCTTGGCAATGCACCAAACATCCCCAACATACTTTCTGCTTTACGCGACATCTGTTGAAGGACTCCAACTCGAAATAGCTGCCTAACTAGGATTATTCTCTAGCCCTATCTCTATCTTTCTTTACTTTGCCTTATTGATTCTGTATTACCTGCATTTGAGGACAAACTACTTTTTATTTGTGGTGGGCTGAGGCTCACCTTTTGTGTGCTATTTGTGACTTGTGTTTTGTATACATTTGAGTTTTCTGTTTATAATTGTGTTTAAAACTACTTCGTGATTGTTTGAGCTCATGTCTCTCTTTTGGGTTAATTGCAAATGATTTTGACCCTTTCAAAACATTTTGAATTCTTTACACTTTTTTATCACCCCTCGTGATTTGAATGTGGCTGTTCTTTTGTAAAAAATTGAACCTCGGTTTCGATCAATACCGATGACTCAAGTAGTGCTATCAATTGAATGAACAGGAATGTATTGCTACAATGAGGCCAAATGAAGTTGCATAGACAATACGTGAACTCTTTGCATATCATTGTGATTATCCATTTATCGAATTGATTCTCTTGTAATGACCATTGCACACTAGCGAAAGTGTGTAGTCTTGCTTAACTTAAGTGGCGATGCCTCGTGTGATTAGCTTGCTTTGAATCATGCATGAATAAACCTAGAATTTTCCATGTTAGTCTTATTGATTTAGAAAGGTGTCCTATTGATATGATCTTAGGCAACTTTAAAGTGTGTGAGCCAAATTGACATATACCTCTTTTGTGGCCTACCTGTGAGTGTGTGAAATTCTTTTTGAACACCCTTTGAGCCTTACCTTTCTTTGGAAGAACCTTGATGAACCCTAAACCTTACTTGACCCACTACCTATAATCCTATTGATTTGTGGTTTAGCGAATAGCCAACTTAGGCCAAAAGCCTAAGTTGGGGGTGTGGTGAAAAGAAAAAGGAGAAGTCAAGAAGTGCACGAAAAGTCCCCCTTAAACCATGGTGTTGCAGAACAGTGGAAACCCCTTTAATTAAAATAAACAATAAAAAAAATGTGTGGAATAAGGTACGAAGGAAATCGGGTTTCCAAGCAATCCATGAAGGTGAATAAAGAGGTGACTTAGAAGCACTAGAAAAAAGAATTAATAGAGGAAAAGAAGGGAATGCCTTGAGAATACGACATCTCATGAGAACAAACTCACTGAGCCTAAATGACCATACCTTTGCACTCATCCCAATTACAAGCCTTAGAAATACCTTTTTGATCTTGAGTAAGCTGAATCGAAAGTCGATTGGAAAATAAGGGCAAACCTATGGGTAAAAACATGCATTGTGTTCCTCTTTTTGAGTGTGAGAGTTGCATCTGATTCCTGATCTTGAATTGATTAACCTCTGTGTGTGAATATGGAATCATTCTTCATGTGCGGGCATTTAGATACATTTTGTCTAGCTTGAACTTGCACAAGTAGAAAGTATTGCGACCACGAGAATCTCTGGTAATGGTGTGTCACAACTTGAATCTTTAAGTACACAGTTGATCTGTCCATAAGTAATTTGAATCGTGTTGTGTATGTTCATGATTGAGTCTTGTGTAGTACTGTTTGAAACACCCTTTTTGAACGGCTGAACTTGAGTTTGCTTGAGGACAAGCAAAAGTTTAAGTTGGGGGTGTTGATGAGTCCACAAATTGGACTCATTTAGGGCTTTATTTTGATAAGAATAGAGTCCTCGAATGCTTATTTTGTCTAAATATCTTATGAAAACTCTTAAGTTTCAGATATTTGAAGTTTTAGTGAAAGCATGGACACTTAGGCACAAAAAGGAACAAAATGGTTGAAAAGAACGACGAAGCTGAAACACAAGCATCGCCAAGCACACTAGGCGATTCGCTGAAGGAATTTACTCTGCCCTTTGTTCCTGATATACTGTGAGTTTACGGTATTTCTAATACATTTCACTTACCAGTTTTGTGTGTCTAGGGCCTTTTTGTATTGTTTTTTATGTATTTTTATCATGTTTTGCAGGAAAGGTGTTCAGGCGCGGAAGCTTAGAGACAGCTGAAGGAATTGCAGAAAAAGGGCATCCACGGAGGTGATCAGA
>JAJONT010056631.1:0-17128 GCA_029582345.1 Solanum oplocense x Solanum tuberosum
TGCATTCTTAAGAAGCCATAGTTCATTAACATTCTTTGTGGGGGTAAGCCTTAACCGACATAGACCATGTGAGCAATTCATGGAATCCCAGTGTCACCCTCACCGGATAAGGGATTCCTACTTGCCTAAGGTAGGACCATTGTTTTATAGCTTAAGTGGATCCACTAGCTAGACCTATGTGGGCACATAGTTATGGGATAGGGAGATTGCTACTAGATACCCCACCTCAACTCACGGATGAGCATCCATCTCAAGAGATTGTTACTAGATACCCCGCCTCAACCCACGGATGAGCATCCATCTCAAGAGATTGTTACTAGATACCCCGCCTCAACCCACAGATGAGCATCCATCTCAAAAGATTGTTACTAGATTCCCCGCCTCAACTCCCGGATGAGCATCCATCTCAATTCATATCTACTTGGTGCTTATTATTATTCCCCACGGAGTACATTACATTCATTACATTAGTTCATTATGGGATGATAGATTATTGCTAGACACTCTGCCTCAACTCCCGGATGAGCATACATCTCAAACCCAACATTCATTAAAATGGGATATAGGGATTGTTACTAGATACTCCGCCTCAACTCTCGCATGAGCATCCATTCCATCCCAACATTCATTCATTGGAAAGCTCATAGATTCAAAGATGAGAATAGCCTTTCACCTAAGAATCCCCTTATTGTGAGAAAGTCCTTTCACAACAAGTCATTATCATGCATTCATTAGAGTACAATTGAGAATAGCCTTTCAATTAACCCATCATCATTAACATTATCATAGAAACTTCGTTCATTAGTCATTCATGAGTGTGTGTATGTGAGAATCACCTTTCACATATAGCCTCATTATTCATAGGTGTTAATTGAGAAATAACATTCAATAACACACTTACATTCTCAACATGATCATTCTACATTCATTGGAATCACACACATATACTTTACATCATTATCACACATAGATCCTTCATATATAGAGGTACAAGGAAGATATCTATCAATTCAATACCACAATATACATAGCAAGTAAACACCTCCACCTTTCAAGTGGATCAATAGATCAAGCACAATTCTACTTTAATATGTAATTTGATCATAACTTGCCTTTCAAGGCTAAGGACCAACATCAATCCATAAATCCAAGATACTACAATAGATAATGAAATTGACATGATTCAATCAATTAATTCAATATAAGCAACAATAATTCAACATACTTGCATAATCAATCAACTCCCAATCACAAATCACAATTTAGGAAATTGGGGGAAAACATGGGTTCTAGGAAGAAGTCATCTTAATTCATCTTGAAATCCACAATTCATTCTTAAATCAATGCAATTAAGCCTTTGGAAATCATTTAGAATCAAACCCATGCATAGATTGAAATCTAGGGTTTTAGAGAAAACATTGGAGACTTGAAATCACTTTTGAGATTGGCTCCTTGAAAGAAACTAAGTCAAGGATGAAGATCACCATACCTTTTATTGAATAATCCCACGAAAATCCCTTGAAAAACTTGAAGTCTTGACCTTGGAAGCTTGAGTCTTCACCTCCAATGGAGGTTTCTAGAGAGAGAACTTTTGGAGGGGAAGGGAGGTTTTGATTTGAGTAATGAAATCTAAATGAGTGTTTTAATGTTTTAATACTCTTAAAATATCTTAATAAACCTAAAATAACCGTCCATACACTTAAAAGATCATAAAAGGAAATTACCACTTAGCCCCTACTAAGGCCGAACCCAAACCAAAATCACAAGTGTGACTCACGCCCTAGACTCACGGACCGTGAGTCCACTAACGGACCATGTTGTTGGTCTATGGTCTGGGGCTGTAGATTGGTTCATGGGGGCCTAACCATGTAGGCCATCCATGGACAGTGGATGGAACTACAGGCGTGGACCCCTTCCGTGATTCACCCCAATTTGGCCAACTTCAAGGTTCTTTGGGGTCTTGGGGGTTAGACTAAGGGTCCTCCTCAAGGACCCCTAGGGTGGTCCTTGGGGAGTCGTACCTTGACGTTTAACCACTAAACCCCTCAACAATAGCTCGGGACAACATTAAACCACCTCAAACCTCATGACAAACTCACACACTCACTAGTTAGCCTCTAGTTTCACTCATTCGTTTTACGGGCCGTTACATTGGTATTTTTCTATTATATAGAAATATAGAAATATGAAGTTGAGGACGATCAAGGATATTATGGTCATTTCATATATATAATCATTTAAAAATACTATAAATTCTATTTTCAAAATTTTCAAAATATATTTTCAAGTGACTAAATTTCCTCCATAAGTTACATGATTATTCTAGAAACTATATATTATAAGATTTTTCTAAAACACCAACTCATTCTTCATTTCATTCACTCCTCAAGTTCTCTCCCCTCTCATGTCTTATACGAATAAATTTCTCGCCCTTTATTTCTAATTTGCATCCTAAATATTACAGACTTTGGTATAGATTTCTTTTTAGGAAGACCAATAATGTAGTTTTTTTCAACATTAAGAACTTTAGTTTTGATCAATTCCCTACATGATGGCCCTACTTTTATAAAACAATTAGAAGACAAAAGTAAAATTCACTATTTCTTAGTGAACACATCACTTCTGGGACTTGTCCATATAATAAATTTCAGTAAAATCCAGCTGATCCACATTTTTCAAACACTCTAATGAACATGACAATGGACCAGTTAACATGTTAAATCCAATAATCAATATCAATCACAATTGCAATTCTTAAAAGGTTATATCTACAAATATTTTGATTGGATCGGGAAAAAAGAAAAAAAAACAAGTATTTTCACACAGGAAAACTAAAAACATTTCCAATATTTCTGTGAAAATGTATTTCCTACGATGCATTTTACCAATAAGTTGATTGAACGAAAAATTTCTTTTCTCTATTATATAGAAATGTGATGAGGAGGACGACCAAGGACACTTTTGTCATTTTACCAAATTTATCAGCTTAGAACAGTTGTACTTTGTGCTGCAAAATAATTGAATTTCCCAAATACCCAACCAAATTGCTATTATTATGATGGACACGTGTACTTCCAAACATGAAAAGAATAAAAATATCATAAGTAGCCGTACTATCTAAAAATGGTGGGACCCATTTTTTTAAAATCAATTTATATTACATTAACACCTTTACTTTTTGCACTAAAATAAGTATAAAAAGAAACAAAAATGATTTAAAATGTATTAAATGAAAATAAAGATCTTTTAATTAGGGAGCATAAAAATAAAAATTAATACAAAAAAATGGATAGATAAATTAAATAAAATTAAAGTAAACTAAGAGTCTCACTAAATTTTAATATAAATAGTTTTAAAATTTTGTGAATCAAATATTGAAGAGAAATAATAAGTATTCTTCCTGTTCAATTTACGTACATTAATAATTAAACTTTTTTTTATAATAGAATATTTTAAATTTTAAGATTAATCAAATTAATACTTAAATAATTATAGTAGATTATTTACTTAATATTGTTATTCTTTTGTCTGAAATAAGAAGTTAAGAATCGGAACACATGAAAATAAATACATTAATTAGAAAAGTAAATAAATTTAAGTAAATTAATATTTAGAAAGAGATGAAAAAAATTAGAAAATGTCTAATAGTAATTTTAAAAGTTATGAATAAATTTTGGAAGAAGATAAAAATATCTGGGCCAGGAAATCAATTCGATATGTAATGATCTATGTATCAAAATATCATGTTAATTTAACATTTAGTTCTAAATAATATTTTTTGAAAAGAAAGAGAAAATGCATTTATGTTTTGAAATTGTTTGCAATTTGCTCACTAAACTGATAAAAATAACAAGAATACTTATTTCCATGAGTTATTGTGCATGGAAAAAGAGAACCAAAAACACATATTGTATCATGCTAAAATAAGTATGTTCATTAAAATAAATAATACATATATAGAACTTCATGTGATAGTTTATGTGTGAGTGATAAATAAAAAAAATATTAATTTCTCCGTCTAAATTTGTCTGTTCTATTTTGACTTGGCATGAAATTTAAGAAATTAAGGAAAAAAATTTAATCTTGTGGTTTCAAATTAAAAATATGTGAAATTTACTAAATGTCTTTTAATCTTGTGATCTTTAATATGTTATGTGGAGTTAGAACTAAGAAAAGAAAAGAAACATTACTTTTTAACAAATTATAAAGAAAAACATGACAGATTAATTGAAATGAATAGGATAAATTTCAAGAGGATAATACATAATGATTTATGATTTTTATATAAGATATAATTCAATCTAACAGACAAATTAACTTCGAATTCTAATAAATTTGTGTCATTATAATATAAAATAAATAATTAAATATAGACTTGAGTGTTTTACAACTTAAAAAATAATCTACCCATTGTTAATACCAATTATACTTAAAAATATTTTTGGGTTAATTTTACGCTATAAAATATTCAATTTCTAGAATCATCTGTGTTAAGGAATGACTAAGGGCAAAAACGTTATTTCGCTCGACTGTTCAGCAATATAGTATCCCGTTGTTTTTATTGTATAACAACAATATTTGTTCATCATAATCAAACTATAATAGAAAAAAATTGTAATTATTCTTTCAAAATCATACATGTTGGGCCATGCATAGCACGGGCATTCCATATCTAGTCTACTATATAGAAAAGCCATCACATTGACGACCACCGCAGTAAAAATTGAACAACAAGCTATTTTAGTTGAACTTTAAAGTGTTGTACACGTGTCAATTGGAATCTGATTGCTAGCTCCAAGTGGGTACCACACACCAGCATAGGTAATTCTATAATTATCTTCCCACTATCTTTATTCTAGAAATTGCCCAGAATTATCTCCTTCAATTAATTGCACAAAAGTTCTCTCTCACACTATATTCATTCTAGAAATTACTCTCTCACTTATCTTCGTCTCTTCAGGTATGCTCCTTCTATTTATTGCTCAGATTCTTTTGTTTCTTATTTTCTTTGTCTTTCTCTACAATTCTTGTAATGAGAACTTTTAAGTGAATTATTACAAATTTTAAAAAGAAAACTCGAGAATGAAAATCAAAGAGAGAGAAGAAAATTCACTATACAAATCAAGAGAATTTGTGACCTCATGTCTACATTCGGCACTTGATTAAAAGCTTGCAGGATTCACATTACACCGACTTTGAGAAATCTCAATCTCACTTCACAAACTCCGTGGAGAAAACCTTGAATGGCCATGATGTTGCATTGAGTAAGAGCTTGCTCTTTGTCATCTCATGATGTTCTGATTCTTGATATCAATATATCATGCACGCTATTCCTATTCAAGAAAAGTATACATATCATATTTTTGCAATTTGAATGGGGTTAAATTAAATAAGCCACTCATTTTGTTTTAATTTGTGACATATTATCTTTGTGGCATAAAAATCCACACACTACTCCATGTCAAACAGCTAAATTATAAAAATTGAGTGTTTTTGTTTTTTCCTGTTCTTTAATTTTTTTCTAGAGGTGTTTCCTTTTTTGCTCTGTTCCTATTCATCTATTTGTTTGAGAGTTAATATCTTAAAAGGTCAATCAACTATATAAAATTATCTAGAAAAGTCATTGAACTATGTTATGTATCAATAAAAACACTCAACTTAAGGATTTTATCTTCAAAAATCACTCAACTATATTAATCATTAAAATAAATTTGATATGACAAAATAAATTATATTCCAACTGATGAAGCTTCGAATGACTGAGATTATTACCTGGATACGTGAAACGATAATCTCCAAACTTTAAATTTGGCATATCAATCGACCATAACTCAACTAATGATTTTACTTTAAAATTAATACAATTTGAACGTTTTCTCTGCCAAGATCTTTATTTTTTTTGTTCACAAGGAACCAAATGCAGAACCAGTAATAGCTATTAAAACTAATGTACTGGCTGCTCAAGGTGTTGACAAAGTTGTAATTAAAGGTATTAAAACTGTTGGACAATCTTGTACTTCTAAGAGAGGTTGTTGAGGTTCAGAAGAAGAAGATTAGAAATCATAGCAAAATATAGATATTATTTTTATAATTTTTTGTGGTTATTTCAAACATCTATTATGTCATAATATATTTTTTGGTGGGTTCATGATTAAATGGCATAAGAAAAAAAAAATTGTCATGCTAAATTTGTTTTAATGATAAATTTAGTTGAGTGATATTTGAAGATAAATTTTTTAAGTTGGGTGATTTTATTAATACAAAACAAAATTCAATGACTTTAATTCTTAGATAATTTCTCATAGTTGAGTGACCTTTTAAGATATTAACTCAACTCATTTGTTTAATGAGATTCAAATTAGTCCTTTCTTTTTCAAATTGGATATGTGATAAGTGTCAACGCTCCTAGATGTTTTGATGATCTCCTCACAAGTGCAGGGACCTGGTCCTCTGCAAAGTATACTCGTCCAGTGTCATATGTTGTACAGCTGGTAAAGCTGTCTGCGTCAGAAAGTTGGTGAAGCTGCAGTGTACTACACCAATCAGAAGTGACGAGGTTGTTTGTACATTGGATAATAACTCTTCATGACTAATATATTCCGAAACAAACAACAAGATTACTCATTCATTCAAAAGAGAGAGTTTCAAGCTTGAAAAACAGCAGGGACCTGATAGAGTGCTTCATTGCTTCATGTACCAACTGTTATTTGAATAGCTTGTAATCGTGTTTATATTGTAGGAATCGTTTCGTTTGTGTTAGAAACGTTTCAAGCTTCTGTGAATCATTGTAAGAACCTAGTTGTGAGTAACTTAGTGTCTTACACCAAAGTCTATATTAATCAGTCTGGATTAGTATAGTGGACAGTGTTGTATCTTCTTAGGCTCGTTTAAATAATAGGTGTTATTACTTAGTATGGAGATTAGAAGGTTAATTTCATGTTGTAAACTGTATTTTACTTTTGCTTGGAGAAGATTAGTGAATGCAGTTTGAAAATTCCTGTGAGACAGGTTGTGGTTTTACTCCCTTGAGCAAGGAGGTTTCCATGTAAAGTTGTGTGTACAATATTTACTTTCAGCATTTATTTACATTCAGTATTTATCTACTGTTATCATTATAAATCGTGCTGAGGACCTGGTCCTATCAGAGCTAAGTGGACGCATACATTCCAACAAGTGATATCAGAGCTTGACTTTTCAGTTTGGGTAACACCACGAAATGAAAAGATCTTGAAGGAATGGCTGATCCACTCAATATGGAGGAAGGTCAGTCTTCTACCAGACCACCCCGTTTCAATGGACAATACTATGGGTGGTGGAAGAATCGTATTCCTGACTACATCAATGCTGAAGACACTGAGTTATGGGATGTAATCCACGATGGACCATACATTCCCACTAAGGAAGTGAAAGACGGAGAACTGACTACAACAGTTGTTAAAACAAGAAAGGAGTACAATGAGATGGACAGGAAAAAGATAGAGAAAAACTATAAATCAAAGAAGATTCTAGTGTGTGGAATCGGATCAGATGAGTACAACAGAATTTCTGCCTGTGAATCAGCCAAAGAGATATGGGATTTTCTTCAAACAGACCATGAGGGAACACAACGAGTAAATTAGTCTAAGGTCGATATGCTTACGACTCAATATGAGAACTTCTGTATGAAGGAAGGTGAAACTATCTTTGAAATGAACTCAAGATTCACTTCCATCACCAACGAACTGAGGTGCCTAGGTGAGCCTATTCCCTTAAGAAAGCAAGTTCGCAAGATTCTCAAGGTACTTCCCAAGTCATGGGAAAGTAAAGTTGATGTTATAACAGAAGCAAAAGATCTGAAGACACTTGCCATGGATGAGCTGATCGGAAATCTCCAGACGTACGAGCTGAACAAGAAACAAGGGACAAGCATGAAGGAGGGAAAAAGGGAGAAATCAATTGCACTGAAAATGTCTCAACCTGAGGTAACTGAGGAGGATGATGAAATGACATATGTTACTAGAAGGTTTCAAAAGATCATCAAAAAACATGGAGGGTTTCAAAAGAAGGCTTCGACCAGCAGAACAACAAATGCAAATGATCTTTGTCATAAATGTGGCAGACCTGGTCACTTCATGAGAGATTTCCCCAGCCAGAAGCAGGAAACTCAGGACTTTAGACCTCGCAGAAGGGACCAGGTCCTAGACTATGCCAAGAGGAAAGCTCATGTTGATCAACTGGTGAAAAAAACTTTGGTTGTATGGGGAAGTGCCTTTAGCGAATCCGAAGAAGAAACAGATAGCCCAGAAGATGTCTCGATGATGGCTGTAGAAGATGATGAAATTGTCTACAACTCCATTTTTTCACTAGTGGCAAAATCTGACGATGAGAAGGATTTGAATGAGGTAACCCTTTTTTATCTCAAGGATGATCTAGACACTCTTTCCATTAATAGATTGAGAAAACTTGTTGCTCTATTAATTGACTCAGTTGATGAATTAACTTCTAAAAATTTGACAATAAGTGAAATGTTGAGGTTGTGTGAGGATGAAAACTCAACTCTTAACTCTCAAATATCTAAAATGAGTGTTAGAATGGGCACCCTTGAGACATGTAGTCTTGAACCCAATGAGGAACATGGAACCTCTAAGGGTGGGAAGCGTAAACTCAGTAACTTTGAGGTTGAACTAGAAGAGAAACTTAGGACCTCTGAGTCTAAGTTAGCTGCCTCCCTAGAAAGGAACTCTCAACTAATGAATAATCTGGGTAAGATCAAAGAAGAGTTGAACCACTCTCTCAAATGGACTGATTCGTCTAAGATTCTCTCTAACTTAGAAAATCAAAAGTTCAACAACAAAAAGGGATTAGGTTGTAGACAGATAGAGCCTCCTTACAATCCTCATAGTAAGTATGTGTCTGTCTCTGACAACTTGTTGTGTATCCATTGTGGTAAAAATGGTCATCTGAAAGAAAAGTGCGAGATACTGAGAGGAGTGAAAGAAAGGCAAGAGAAGTTTCTTAAATCAAAGAAAAATTGTGAGAAAACGAAAAAGGTACCTGGTCCCCGTTACCATTTTAGCAGGAACACTTTGCCACCATGGACATGAAGGTTTCTCATTAAGCCTTTTGACAGTTTTTAGGAACTCCATTTGAAGTGGGTTCCTAAGTCTAATAAGTGATTCTTGTGCAGAAGAGAGGAAGCAGTCAATGCTGGTACATGGATAGTGAATGCTCAAGGCATATGACTGGAGACACTCTAAACTTCCTCTCTTTGGAAGCACACCAAGGTGGTGGTGTGTCATTTGGTGGTGGAAATAAGGGTTCTATTCTTGGTATTGGCAGGATAGGGAGATCTGCTGATCATTCTATAGAGAATGTACACTATGTGGATGGTTTGAAATACAATCTCTTAAGTGTATCTCAAATCTGTGACAAGGGAAATGAAGTCAAGTTCATGTATAATAAATGTTTGGTTACAAACTGTGAAACCAAAAGAGTTGTTATGTCTGCCACAAGAGTCAAAAATATGTATGTTACTGATCTTGACACTATTGAAGGGGACAGTCTTTCATGTCTGAGTGCTCAAACTGATGATGCAAATCTATGGCACCGACGATTTGGTCATGTAAGTACTTCTTTGTTGAACAAATTGCAGGGGACCTGATCCGTGGATTGCTAAAGCTGAAGTTTTCAAATGATAAAATATGTGATGCCTGTGCAAAAGGAAAACAAACAAGATCATCTTTCAAAGCTAAGAAAGGAGTCAGCACAACCAGAACTCTAGAGCTTCTTTACATGGACCTATGTGGACCAGTCAGAATTCAAAACAGAGGAGGTAAGAAATTTATTCTTGTCGTTGTTGATGACTTCTCCAGGTTTACATGGAATATATTTTTGCGGACTAAGGATGAAACGACATGAATTCTGATCACTTTCGCCAATGCTATTCAACTGAAAGTAAACTGCAAGATTGATAGCATCAGATCTGATCATGGCACAAAGTTTGAAAACTCTCAAATTGAAGGATTTTGTGCTGAAAATGGAATCAATCACAACTTCTCAGCACCAAGAACTCCTCAGCAAAATGGAGTTGTTGAAAGAAAGAATAGAACATTGGTGGATAATGCTAGAACTATGCTGATTGATTCAGGGCTTGCAATGAATTTCTGGGCAGAGGTAGTCAACACAGCATGCTATGTCACAAATAGGTGTCTTATCAGGTATGTGATTAATAAAACACCTTATGAATTGCTCAATGATAGAAAACCTTCAATTGCTCATCTCAAGCCATTTGGATGCAAATGTTTTGTACTAAATAATGAAAATGATGACCTTGGCAAGTTTGATGCAAGAAGTGATGAAGGGGGTGTTTGTTGGGTACTCTTCTACAAGAAAAGGCTTACAGGGTTTTTAACAAAAGAACTCTATGTGTTGAAGAGAGCATGCATGTAGTATTTGATGAATCGGAAAAGGGGGATGAGCACAAAGAAGACCATGAGCTCGAGGAGCTGATCAATAGAAAACAGGATGATCAAGATGTAAAGGAAAATGGTGCAGAACACACAGGAGTACATAGTCCCTCTGGTTCAGCTCAGGAGGTATTATCTCAAAATCCAGAAGATGATGAAGGTGAATCTGATGCCGATAAAGAAGAAGAGATTACCAGAAAGTCTGGATGGAAACATCAATCCTCACATCCATTGGACAATCTTATCTCTGCACTTGACTCTGGAATACAAACCAGATCCAGAACAAGAAATCTAGTTGCATACTCAGCCTTCATGTCATCAATTGAGCCCAAGAATATCAAAGAAACATTGCAGGATGCAGATTGGGTAACATCAATGCAGGAAGAGCTCCATCAGTTTGAAAGAAGCAAGGTGTGGCACCCGGTCCCTAGACCACTAAACAAAACCATCTAAGGACAATATGGGTCTTCAGAAACAAACTCGATGAGCATGGAACCATCACCAGAAACAAGTCAAGACTTGTAGTGTAGGAGTACAACCAAGAGGAGGGAATTGATTACGATGAAACCTTCACACTTGTAGCTAGAATGGAAGCTATTAGGATTTTGATAGCCTTTGCTGCCTATATGGAATTCAAGCTATTTCAGATGGATGTCAAGAGTTCTTTCTTGAATGGAAACTTGAAGGAATAGGTGTATGTGAAACAGCCCCCAGGCTTTGAAGATGCAGAGCTACCAAATCATGTGCTAAAATTGGATAAAGCTTTGTATGGCTTAAAGCAAGCTCCCAAAGCTTGGTATGAACGCCTGTCAAAGTTCCTCCTTGCCAATGGGTTCAAAAGAGGTAAAATTGATAATACCTTGTTCCTAAAATCCAGAGGTAAGGAGTTGTTGATTGTGCAGGTAAATATAGATGACATTATCTTTGGAGCCATCTTAGATTCACTGTGCAAAGAGTTTGCTGATTTGATGAGTAGTGAATTTGAAATGAACATGATGGGGGAGCTCACCTTGTTCCTACGTTTGCAAATCAAACAGTCTCCTCAAGGCACCTCAATATGTCAAAAGAAGTATATAAAAGAATTGCTCAAAAAAATTCAATCTACTTGAGGCAAAAGTTCTTAATACTCCTATGAGCACAATTGTGAAACTTGACTTGGATGAAGAAGGTGTTGAGGTCAATCAGACCATGTACAGGGGAATTATTGGGTCACTCATGTACCTCACTGCAAGCAGGCCAGACATAGTCTTCAGTGTAGGGATGTGCGCAAGATTTCAAGCAACACCAAATGAGTCTCATCGGAAGGCAGCCAAACGAATTCTGAGATATCTGAAGGGAACTCAGGACCTGGTCTTCTTCTATCTTACTGGGGACTCCTTTGATCTTACTGGTTATGCTGATGCTGATTATGCAGGTTTTCTTGTTGATCGAAAAAGCACATCAGGCATGACACACTTCCTTGGATCATCACTGATCTCATAGGGGACCAAGAAGCAAAATTCTGTGGCTTTGTCTATAGCAGAAGCAAAATATGTGGCTGATGCATCCTGCTGTGCACAACTACTGTGGAACAAGCAGCAGCTAGAAGACTTTGGTGTACTCACAGACATTATTCCTCTTATTTGTGACAACACTAGTGCAATGAACATGGCCAAGAACCCTGTTCAGCATAAGAGGACCAAGCACATAGATGTCAGGCATCACTTTCTGAGAGACAATGTTGAGAAGCAAAATGTGGTGATGAAGTTCTGCAAGACAAAGTCTTTAAGTTTCTTTGCTTGAATGTTTCTCTATACTGCAAACATACCAAAATAGTAGACATTTTTACCTTTGTAAGAATACTGATGTCTCACTCTAGAAATATGACGTCTCCAAGATAATTTTTTGTCTCTTTGATTCGGACCTCTATTCATTGTCATTAAGTGACAAGATCCTAACTAAATTTTCCATTCTTATACGTTTAACAATGGTAGATAGTATGAACAATGGGGATGTTATCTCTTTGATGTTTTGGATGAATTTCGCATTGTGTCTTACTGTACAGTCTTTTGTTTGAATATATGAACATGAACATACTGTTTTAAGTGGGAAAGTCTAACCCAGATAAGCTCGAAACAAAAATACTGCTTAATTTACTTTAAAAAGAAAAATGTTGTACAAGCTGTTGCAGTTCTGATAGCACCTTCACAATGTGAAATTTACTCTAAAAAGAAAAATGTTGTACAAGCTGTTGCAGTTCATGATTGCCAAAGTTCCATGGTATCTACTGCCTGGGATTGGACAAGAACAACAGTTACAGGGGTGAGTTCTGTATTTCCAAATCGGGATTTATCCTATTTATTTACTTATTTATTTTTTATTTATATCCTTTTCTTAACCATAAAACTCAAAGTCAGTTTTCTTTGTTTGGTTTTATTTGTGAAGTTCTTTATAATAGAACATGATTGTGATCACAAATCCTTCTCAAAGAACAAATCATAGGAAGATACTGTTGGAACTCTTAACCTTTTTGTCATTGTTATATCCTTATGAGCCATGAAGGTTCAAGCATGATCGGCATCACGCAAAAACAAACATGTTAGTCAAATGACTCTTGTCCATTTGTTTTCTTCAAGTTAATTACATCTTTGTTTGTGGCATATCCTGTGAAATGCCAACGACTTAGTCTATTGTATTTAGCTGTTTAGCTGGAAATTCAAGGCTTATACCACTGGACTCTGGTTAGACAGGAATACCGTACCTGTTGACATTGTGTACCTTTAAAAGCTTGCCTATATTGGAAAACGAAATCCATTTTATAAATTTTGTGACCCGTAAACTTTTGCCAACTGATCCTACACAAGTCAAATTATAGGCAAATATGTGGTTGATAGCTTAAAATAAAGGAAGTCAGAGTTATCAATGTTTAAATTTGCTCTTCATGTTAGTTACTGTTGCGGCGGCCTGTATATATGAATGTAGTATGACAGCTCTTTCGAGAAATGGTAATCAAAGCAACCACTTAAATAAATCTTTTTCCATCTATGAAGCTTCCCTTACAATTTTTTATATTAGACTCTTGCATTTTATACTCATTATTCATCTATATGTAAAAACTATAACTTTCACATTTTTCTCTATTCCAGGTTGCACTAAGACAAAGCTTGGCAGCCTGTTTGGAAGGTGAAGTTCAATTCAGTCCCTGCTCTAAGGAAGGCAATTATATTAGATTATGGCCCTATTCGACCTTGCATGTTTATAGCTCACTGGTATGCCATTATTACTAATTGTTTTGCTCTGAAAATAGCCATATTTTCTAATTTCTATGCCTTTTTTTTTACAAGTTTTTGATTCTTACGTCTATTTTGAATCTTGATTTAGGTGGCTTTGTCATTTCAATTCTTATGAGTGCTTCTACAATGGTTCATCATACGGCACACCACATACCCTTCAAAACTTATGATGAGAACATTGCTGCGGAGTGCATTGCTGCTTCCTTTTTCTTTTCCATCTAATTCTTGATCAATATGAAAATTGATATACTCGGCTAATAATTTAATGTATTTACTTGTAATATCAAAGTTTAACATGCAAAAATCGGTATCTTTCTTCATTGTATTGTAATACTAATTTACTTTATTTAATTACAGATGGTCTTCGAAGCATAAAAAAAATTTAACCACTTCAAAAATAAAATGTTAGGCCCGTGTAGCACGGGCTATGCTTATCTAGTTACTATATTTCTATTTCTATTATATAGAAATGTGAAGGATGGACGACCAAGGGCAAATCAGTCATTTAACTTAATCAAATATCTATACTTCTTGCTACACGTGTCACTCAATGGCCCAAGATCACTTTATTACCACACAAACACTCAACTTTATTCTAGATGCATCCTCTCCATTGGATTTTTCTTACTTCTATTATTTAATTAATTAATAAATAGAAACTATTTTCTTCACACTGATGGTGGTAGCAATTTCAGGTTAGTATTTTTCTCAGTTTTTGCTTTAAGCTTTCTCTTGAATCTCTTCAAAAAAATTTCAATTTAATGGCTGAATTCATAGATGTTTTTTCATACTTGACCTATTTCTTTGGCATGATATATTTTTTTTCAGACTTTCATGGCTGAAACGAATACAACCGTAAGAACGATAAATGGTATTAATTGTGTGACATATGGTTGTCTAGGTATACACCAAAGCTCGACGGTTCAAAGATATTGTATCTACCGATTAGCCGAGTATATCCGACATATGTTCACCACAGAAAGTCCAAGGGGAAACCTACTTATCCAGATGCAATTGATCCTTGCTTGTAAAGTACACACTCGTCCGTGCATCCCTATGTTATAACCATTCCCCATTCATGTGGGGGATTGTTGGATATATAGCAAGAGTTAATGAGAAATGGAGGGAAGATGAAAAGAGAGGAACTTGAAAAGTTCTCTTATGCTTTAGTAAAAAGGGCATTTCTCCCTCATCGGTGGTGGAAAGAAAAATAGAAGTGTTTAAATAGAGAAACACTTCTATTAGTTGTTAAAAGGGTTGGAAAGAGGGACCCCCCTCGCGCGTCGTCGTCGCTCGCTCGGCTTTGGCTTCGGTAAATGATCGATCGAGAGATTATTTTTTGGACAAAGTTTGTTTTAATTAGTTAATTAATTATTTATTTAATTAATTAAATTAAATTAAATGGCCAAAACGTTTCAATTATTTAGTTAATTAATCGAAACGTTTCGACCCGACTCAGTTCCGCACGACCCATTTTATTTAAAACACTTTCCCGTTTTAACTTGAATTTTTCGCCGTTGGAGATGACTATTCCAAAAGGTTGCAACTTCCCAGAACAACCATGACCGTTTGAAAGGTTGCAAACTTTCGTGTGGTTTCTGAAAGGTTGCAACCTTTCGGAACCAGTGCTTCTTGGCTATAAATACCACTGATTCTTCAGAATTTTTACTTACGAAAATTTCTGATTTCTTCTTCTTCTTCTGCACAAATATTTTTCGTGTACTTTATTGCCGTTGAGTGGCTCGCTGACACCAAAGTTTTGGGTATCAATACACTGGAGATTGAGATCATTCTATCCTGGGAGGACATATTTCAAATCAAACCTCGGATACTAGAGGGGAATAATTTCCTTAAGGGGACACTGTGCATTCAGTGGGCTTGATCTTTTTTCCGTTCTGTTTTTCCAGATTCTAGTATGTTTTACAGATTTTAGTTTTTTGTGAATTAAACTTTGGTAACTTTGTGTTTCTGCAAAGTTTGTTTAAACCAGTGGTACTTTTTTAGACACAGATTGGGCAACAACCCAATCATCATCGTATTATTATCTGATACTTTAAATGTGGGTTCACACATCTATATTTAAATATTTTTCTTAAAATATAACACTAATATATATGATCTAGAGAGGGGAGCATGGCTTCACGTGAGCCCATGGCACCCCCTCTAGATACGCCCCTGTATAGAATGATAATCACACGTGCGGGTTGGAGAAAACATCAAATAATGGTTTTTTAAATTAGCCTAACAGAAATCAAATCAAATTGAAATAATATGTATGTACCTTCTATTTTATAACTCTTTGATATTTCTTTTTTGCTTTCCTTGCTCGCAGTTCATCCCAAGCTGATTGTTATGACTATTGGTCATAGGAAATAATTTCATATGTACTTGTAATAGATTTGTTATATGATAGAGAAGAAAAACAAACGTATGTACATAAAGAGCGACATACTAACGTTCTTTTAGGAAGTCGGGGACAATCGAATGCATCAAAACAGGAACTTTCAATCATAGAAAGTCCAATAAGATCGAGCCCAAGATGATCGATCTTCCAAGGAAGATCGAGATGATTTCAAGAAGATGATTTCATTTGTGGAGAGCTCAATTTATCTATTTCGTATATTTGCATGAAAATGACATGTTCTGCCAATGTTGACATATGCATTTGATCAAGTATAATTTCTATTTTACTACGAAAATATTTGGAAAAATTATCTAGTACACAACTTATTTTATCATATTCTTTAAAAAAATTACCATTTGAAAAAATTATAAAAAAATTCCTATTTTACACGATGTATCGATCGGATACATTACTTTATATGATGTATCGGAACGATTCCACCAAATTTAAGGAATTTTTATAATTTAAAAAACGATAGAAATAAGATGTAATTAGCTCTTAACACTACGAGATTTGGTTAGAATTTCCAAAAATTTACATCAAAATTAAGTATGTTGGGCCCATGTTTAGCACGGGCTATACTTATCTAGTCTAGTATAATAGAAGAGTGAAGTGGAAGGACGACCAAGGGTAAAAATGTAATTTCATTTTAACAAAAATATATTAAGAATGATAGTAAATAATTCTAGAAACATCTTTCTATATATGAAGTGAATGATGATCAAACGTAAAAATGTAACATCACGCAAACAAAAATCTACCAAAAATGATAACAAGAAAACTAAATAGTTCTAGAAACATCTTTAGTTATTGTTATTACTTCATTTGTTATGAGTTATTGTGATATCTACTCATTACTCTATTTTACTTTTACTTTAATTTAATTCTTTATATTTTTTTTAATTCATTAGAAAACTAAATAGTTCTAGAAACATCTTTAGTTATTGTTATTACTTCATTTGTTATGAGTTATTGTGATATCTACTCATTACTCTATTTTACTTTTA
>JAJONT010056632.1:0-28449 GCA_029582345.1 Solanum oplocense x Solanum tuberosum
CTCACCAACATATAGTCACTTTAACTCACACCAACCGATTGTTGAGTAATAAATTTATTCTCTTCATTTACTCCAACACCTAATTTATTACTTCTACCATTTTGTATTTAATACAACTTATAGTTATATCTAGGCCTGGTATTGTATGGATCATTGAACTTCTTTGTGGAAATCGCATGCGTATGTAGGAATCTATGTGGTTTTATCCTGATACATTTTGTCAGCTAGTTAGTTTAATAAAACAAAATAACTTGTTGCCAATTGAGCATCGGACCACGGGGGTTAAAATTGATCAGGCTTTGTATTTTTCTAACAATTATTGCACGATATGATAATCACCGCTCGAAAAGTGAAACTTATCCACATTCACTTGAAATAATTAATCAGCATGTTAAAATAGTTGTCGAGGCAATTAGAAAGATGGCACTGTCACGACTCAGGGGTCCACCCTAGAGGTAAAATGGCGTACAACACCCCGGGAGGCCTCATACATGACACTTACCTTTCATAACATAGGATAATAGAAAATGGTGCGGAAATTTAAAACATTTTTCAATACAATTAAAGTTCATAAAACGAAGCAGAAGTCTTTAACACTTTTCTCAAACCGTGTAATACTTGAATAGTCTTGGGATGCAGCCCATAGAAAGTTCTAAACATAAAAGACAGGTTATCAAATCCTCGATGCTATGAGAACTTACATAATTTCACTTGCTTGTTCTACTAATATCGTAGTCACTGGGATGGAAGTCAATATCGCTAGACATTTCATAAGAATGTAGGCACAAGTATGTGTTAGTACAAAGATGTACTATATATGATGGCTAGCATAAATCATCAACATAAGCATATCATAGGCATTAGTCAACATAAGACATATACCATAATTATAAGAGATACATCATAAGACATAGACTATAAGCATAAGAGACAATAACATATATCATAAGCATATTCAATTAATATAAATCATCATCTCATAAGAGGAACAATTCTCAAGTAACCTCAACATGTTCTTACTCAAGACTTGGGTCATCATCTCTAGTCATATGTATCAAGGAAGGCAACTCAACTAACAGTCCGAGATAATCTCATATCAAAACATACTTACAATACTTCCTTGAAGTAATCTTGTTTCATCATAAACATGCTACTTTGATTAGGGAATTGTCCCTCTGTAGTCATTCTTACTAATCATTGAAGAGTATCACTCTACTAGTCTAAGACACATCATCACTCATGAATGGTTACAATTTACCAATTCAAGGCTATAAAGGTAAAATACCTTACTATGCAAGACCAAGCTATCATGGAAAGTGTTATGACCCGAGCCTACACCCTGGACATGGACGGCACTCGAGAACCATTGTTGGTCCCCAAGGGAACTCTCATCCTGGCTGACTACGAGTGTAAGACTAACTTAAGCATGCAAAGCTTAAAACAGAATAAAATTCATGAAAAATGTAAATACAAGCTTTAACTCAAAAGAAAACTCTTAATATTATAATATATTCAACTCATCCCAAAATGGGCAACTTAAGTCTTTAAAACGTTTAATAAAATAAATGACCACACTTTTGAAACTCTATTGTCTATCTATGAAGCCTCTAAATGACAAAGATGGAAGTCGGGATAAGACCCACGACTTCCTAACTACTGATAAAATTGAAAGCTAAATGAAATCCTCTGAAAGCAAGGAGGCTCACCATAACTAACTCAAACTGCATATGGTATCAACGAAACTCATGTTGATGACCCTGAATACATGTATCTGCATCATTAAACAATGTAGGCCAAATGTCTCAGTACGTGGAATATACGAGCATGTAAGGGGAATTCTGAAACACAAACATAATCTTGAAACTTGATAAAAAGGAAACATACTTACCTCTTCTCAAACTTACTCAACTCAAGGAATACTCAAAGATACTCAAAACTACTCAAACTTACTCAACTTAGAAGTACTCAAGGATAAGATACTCAACTCAGTAATAAGGTTCTCAACTCAGTGAAATAGGGCTCAACTCAACAATAAGGTAGTCGACTCAATGAAGCACAGTTCAACTGAAGATACTCAACTCGAAGGTACACAACTCAAGATACTATACTCGAAAGACTCAACGCATGATACTCAATGATAAAGCAATAGTAAAATATGCAATATACATGGAAAGCTGTAAACTTGTAGATAGCAACTCAACATATTGAAAAATACAATAATACTCAATGTGTATATAAAAATACAATATAACTCTTTGGGAGTTTCTCTAATCGACAACCACTACTATGAGCCTAACTGATGATACATCATCTTGGCCACGCTGCCACAATTGTCCTATACTTTGCCATCATATAGAATGCCTTAACTAACTGGATCCACTAGTCTATGCTAAAAAGCATTATAGAGTCATCTAAAATGTATGATCCTTTCTACCCATGATGGCTACATGGTTTATGGAGACTTGAGTTATTATGAACTTGCACCCCCATATCGGTGCTCAATACTACTCCCAAAATATACTTAGCTCATATGTTTTAAAAACAAAATTCTTTTTGTGATTTGAGATAATTACTCAAAAACTAGCTTAAAGGCTCTCTCGAAAATCGATGTTTCATTTCTTGATCAAATGTGAAAACATTTTAACTCTTGGGAATTCTTAGTTCCTGTATAATCTTTGAAGAAATGAACTTAACTCTTACTCTTTATTCAAATCAAAGCTTACGTTATAAAACAAAGTTAAAACATTTGTAAAAGACTTCTTAAAATATTGTTCATGCCGAATTATGGACGTGAACGACTCAATGCAAGGTTTTCAATAACCATAGATAGAACTCAAGAACTTCACTGATACTACTCATTTCAAGAATGCTCAACTCAGAGGGTTCATGCAGAATTATGAGCATGAACTACTCAACTCAAGGACTCAAAGATACTTCTTATCTTAAGACTGTTCAACTTATAGAGCTCATGCGAAATTATGGGAATGAACAATTCAACTCAAGGAATTCATGGTTAACATGAAATAGTCCCCTGAGTAGAAATATAATCTCACGGGGGATTAGGAACTCCATACTCAAGATTTAGAACTTGAAGATATTACTCCTCTCAAAGGTACTCAACTAGTGGAATTCATGCGGAAGTTATGGGCATGAACGACTCGACTCAAGGATCAAAATATTATTAAGGAACCCATGTATAGGACTCTTCTCACTCTCATACTTACTTACTCAAAACTTAACTCAAATCGATGATGGATCTCAACGGATTCACAATTGAACTCAAAAACTTTCTTTAACTACACTCTTAACTCTCTCTTGAATGTGAATTATGAATTCAAGAGTTCTGTTTCATGATATGAAGGATCTTGTGCCGATAAAGTAGACTCATGAATACATTCTCCTCACTGTCATACTCACTTGCTCGAGTGTTGAAACAAGTTACTAGAAGTTGTAGAAGACTCTTCAAGAGACTCAAAGGGACTTTCTCAAAAGCATTTGAGAGAACTCTCAAGACTTGACTCTCAACTCTACCTTGAATGTGATTTATGAATTCAAGGTTGCAATTTGTGATAGGAAAGATCTCCTGATGTTTAGGAGTGTTTTCAGAAAGTCAAACATGAGAAACGGTTGAAAAATACTGTCTAGGAAGCAATTCCGCGACGTGGAGATGAATTAAAATGTTTGGGCGAAGTAATTTTTTAAACAGTGGAGTCTGCGACCTCTCCGTAACTCGAAGAGTAAATTTTCACACTGAAGGAACACGTCCGCGACGCGGACCTAGTACATGTTCCTTGTCCGAATTTTTTCTTCCTCATTTTCTAACCCCAATTCGCCTAAATTTGATTCTTTTTCTCATTTTCTCTTTAGATTCAGATACCTAATACATGTACTCAAGAATCTAATCAAGCACAACTCTAAAATCGACTTGATTTCCTCAAGTACTCATCACTCTCGTCAATCTCATCTTAACTCAAAAATGAAAGCCAATTTCAAGAACACAATTCAAGAACATCAAACCTTCATCTTTCTAGAATGAATTTAATGCTAAAATTAACATGATTGGCATGTGTGTGAACAAACACAATACTATGGAAGCTTACATACTTCTTAGGGATCAAATCCATGGCGAAAATCCGCAAACAAACTCAAGAACGTCGATGAACGCCTTGATCCTATCCTCTTTTCTCTTCTTCAACTATCCACTAAAACGTTAGTAATATATTAGGATTATAAAACTGAGCCTAATCAAATTAGACCCCTAAAACCTCACTAAACACGAATTAAATATGTTTGGGTAAGGTCAAGACCAAAATACCCCTTCCTATTTTCGGGTAACTTTCCTTATTTGGACAGCCTAACTTTAAACGGGCCTATCTCACACATCCAAACTCAAAACATAGCAAACTCGCTGGCATTGGAAAGATAATTTAAAGACATTTAATTTAATACCTTTTAGCCCACCTAACTCATCTTGTACTGAGATTTATGGTCGTTTGAAGGATACCTGAAACATAGAAGAGCTTAGGAATGACTTCAATGAATTCTCTCTAGTTCTTCTTGGAACTCAAGGTGCTACATCTAGTGAATTTAACACTTAGAAAAATTTTAAATTTCTTGGTAAAGACTCACTCACTACGAAGGATGGTTCGAGTCTTAGTTCAAAAATTATCTGGGGTGTTACAGAAAGCATACTCTCATGCAAGTCCAAGCTACTCAAAGAAGGGTACTATTGCTCAGTCGAAGCTATCATGAAATCATTTGGCCTCACCAAGTCAAGCTATCATGCAAGCATACTCTCATGCTAGTTCAAGCTACATTGGAAGGGTATGATTTCTCAATCCAAGGCTATCCATGAGTTCTATTATCTCAATCTACCATGCATGGTGTTTCCTTAACAAGTTGTGCTATTCATGAAGGGATATGACATCACTACTTAAACCTAAAATAGTTCATACATGCTCATTACTCATGAAAGGGTACCCTTGGCCTACTGATTCAAGGTATAACATTAGTTTAACTCTTTAGACCATGTGTGAGCGACTATCACCATCTATGATCTATTTATGATGGCTCTTTAGCCTTTGAACACTACGAGATACTTCTTTAAGTATGTCTTAGTTCATTATGAAAGCTTATCAGATCATGTATGAGAACTCATCACCATCCATGATTACTTTTACTCTTAAATTCATTTTAGGTGAGAAAACCTTTAAACCTAGAATCATTCTATGTGAGAAAACCTTTCACATTATATATTCATACTTACATAATATATATCATGTGGGTTAATCCTTCCACAACAATACTATATACAAATCAAAATACATACACTTTACTCTCAAAGCCCCAATCATCATAATTCATCAATTATGATCTACTCTCAAGCCCTACTAGTCATAACTCATCATCTTAGCTTTTACTCTAGAATCCCTAACAATCATCATTCATCATACATTCCTTAGTCTCGAGATATTCTAATCACATATTTCATTTGTAAGCAATCCTAATCATATATCATCATATAGGCTCAATCTCAAACATTACAAAATCATAATTCATCATACATACTTGAACTTAATCAATTCATATATATATATATTCTGTACACTCAAGCAATCTACAATGTATATCATCAATCCTACAAAAATACATCTAAATCCTCAATTTCCCCTTTCATGGCATAAAACCCACTTACATCAATTTCATCTTTCTAGACATGGTTTAGGCATTCCTACATGTAAATTAATCCTAAAAACATGATATTCTATCAATTCAACCATAAACAATCATAATCTACTCAATTGGATCAAAACCCATAACATTAGAAGAAACCCTAACTAGAATTGGGGAATTCTTCTTCTAAATTGGGAAAATCATGGGGGCTCCATGGATGAAAGGATTACATGGATGAAAAGCCATCATATCTTGGTTACAAATCCCACAAATCTTGATAGAGTGGAGATTTGACATGACCTAGCTTAACCCTACTCTTCTTCTTCTTCTTCTTCTTCTTCTTTTAGGGAGAATATTTAAGAGGAATCCAATTCTTTTAGTGGGTTTGAGAAAATGACTTAAATGACTTAGATTAGGTGTCTAAAGTACTTATATAGTTGATTTATACTAGGGTAAAATGACATCACTTAAGTCTAATTAAATACGGAAAAAACATTAAGTCCTTAACCCAACTTCCTCAATGCCCATCCACGAGACCCTGCCAATGAGGGCGTAGGTGGACCGACGATAATTCCTGGTTGGGTGTGGCTTGTGGTTCAGAGAGTTTGCACAAAGGGGCTTAGACTTACGACCCCCAACCACGAGGTGTGGACCCATCCACGGGGCGTGGTTACTTCCCTAGGAAGATTTCAATAATAATTGTGCATAGATATGAAATGGAGATTTTTGTTGATTTCAATAATAATGCACTTTATTTCTTATCAAGATAGTTTGGGGATTTTCATTTGCTTTGTTTTTTCATTGATTTGACAATATGAATAGTAATCCCATCAAGATAGTTTGGAGATTTCTTAAATTGTAGTATTTCTTATTTTCTGCAAGTGTTGGCTGGTTTATGATGCATCCTAAGGGAAGAAAGCATTGTTGTTGTTTAATGCCTGACAGCCTTAGTAATCTTCCCCATAATGTATTTGATGTTATTCTAAAGCATTTTCCTTGTAAATATGATGTGAGTTCAAGTGTATTACTAAAGAAATAAAGGTATTACCAGTATAGGCTTACAAAGTTCATGCTTAATGAATCTCTTTGGAAAACAAGAAAGGATTTACTAAACTCTACAGTCAAATTTAGAAAGATCATATACCAGCTTTTGACCTTCTAGTAGGACCTGTTACTAAGTTAACCCTCAATGTTATTCATCTAGAAAGTTATTTTGAGATTGACAACTTCATATATTTCCTTTCGATAAATGACATTTTACTTCTTTTGCTTCACCTTCCATATAGAAAGAGATACAAATTATGCTTCAATGTCATTCATCGAGAGGGAGCATATGAGATTATCAATCTCAAGATAGCTTTCCAAACCAGCAACATTGAGAATAAACTTACTAATGGGACCTTTATGAAGGGCAAAAATTTGGTAGATGATCTTCCTAAATTTGAATATAGGTTTTAGTCAATTCCGTCTTGTTTTCCAAAGAGATCCATCAAGCATAAAAATTGTAAATACACTAGTGAATACCTCCATTTCTTTGATAAGACGTTGTCCTCACAACTTCTTTAAAAGGAAAACACATCAGATGTCATCAATTATATTATCAGAATGGTTTCATTAGATGCCAGACATCAATCTTCGATAACAATTTCTTCTCAAATAAGACATTATAAGACAACAAACACCTTTATAAAATAAGAAACAAAACAAGGTAAAAAATCTCCAAACTACATGGAGAATACTGAAATAATCTCAAAACTATTTCGATGGAACTACTATTACATTGTCAAATCAATTAAAGAGCAAAAGAAATGGAATACCTAAACTATTAAATGACATCATCAACATTTTTCTATTAATATCTATGTTATACAGATATTTAACTTGACTAGACATACTAAGTGGCACACAAAAGATTTAAGAAGTGGTGCTAGACATTTAAAATAAGCAAATAAGTGAAACAAATCGTTTTAACACATCGTAAATGAAAACACAATTCAAACCATACTCAAAGAACCGCTGATGATCAAAATGACATAATTGACCATAAAATAAGCAAACCCCAAATTGCTTCATAGAATAAGTTATTTATATTAAATCCCTTAAGTGTCCGACCATTCCCCAGACCCTACATTTTGTTTTGGAATTTCCTTTGTTACATAGAACTCAACTACAAAAAAAACAATGGGTGTTTTCAAGTAATTCCAGTTTTCTTCTATTAATATTATCAACTCATAAAATCTTCTCATTTTAAGTAATAAAATAAAAATAAAAAGTTGTTTCATTTGCTAGATTTTTAACATCAAATTAGTAGCTTTACTAGTATAAAAATTTGAAAACCCTAAGGAACCTATGTAACTATAGAAGAACATTGATCGAAAAGAAAAAGTAATAATTTTTTTAGAAAGTATGATAAAGTGAATTTCAAATATCTTTTATGAGTTTTTAATTCTAAGACACTATTTGGACTCTTTGAGTCTTCATCCTTAATCTAGGATAAGAAATTTGGCTTTCAACTCTTTACGTGAAATAGAAAAATGGTTGTATTCTTTTATGACAAGCAAACAGGTTCTATACATGTGTATCATCGACAATTTGTAAAACATTCATCTAGTGTTACAAACTAGCCAAATCATTATCTCTTAGGATGTTCCTGAATGGACGAAAACAGGAACTTAAAATTTATGTTAGGATTCATTAGAACAGTTTACATCTCTATAAGTTTGATACTCAAAATAAAAAATAAATTAAGCCTGATTAATTTGTAAAAATAGAGGGTTCTGGAATTGGGTTTAAATATTTTAGCGAACAATTTCTCTCTGCACATCAAAATCTAGCACAATATTATAGAAAAGTAATAACATGCAAATTAGATTGAGAGAAACAAAAGGGGAAAACTGTCAGATAAAATTGAGCAAAAGATATAGATCTGCAAGAAAATATTTAACGCCTATATATATATATATAGCCCTCATATCTCAAAATAATAAAGAATGTCAATATATTATTTGAAGATTTACCTTAAATAAGGGGAAAATGGACTGGAGTCCAGGAAAAATGAATCGACACTGTTAGGGATGTTTTTCGTGTACATACAATGAAGTTTAGAGAGTGGACTTTCAAAAAGAAGAAGAAAAATTTTGCCCCTTTTTTTCGAAGACCACTATGTGTGAGTCTTTAACTTAACACATAATAGTCTATCTATGTACATTCTACACTCTTACCTTTAATTTGATATATATAGTCTAACCTTGCGTACCTTTTATGCTTCTAAGTTTGACTAGATACATCTACATTTAACCCCTATTTGACTAGATATGTTACTCTATGATTAATAGTTTGCATTCATTCTGCACTCCTATCTTTAACTGAATACATATAAGTTATAACCTTGCTTACATTCTTTCCTCCTATCTTTGACTGAATATAGATACATTTAACCCTTCTTTGACCTTTGACTAGATATGTTATTGTTGTAATATAATTAATGGTCTTTTAACATTCAATATCAAAAAGATCTTTATATTTATTTTCTTTTTATCTCTAATGATTTATTATTTATGTATTTTTCATTCAATATTCTTATATTGATAACACTTTTTTTGGGACGATCAAAATAATACTAATTAGTATTGAATTTATGAAATATAACAAAATAATTTTGTATTGTTACTGTTATGATTTTATTATATTTCATCAATGCTATTACAAGTGTTTTATCTTCTTTCTTGTTCCTTTTCAAATTTATATAATATCTTAAATATTGAAATTTTGAAGTTAAATAGAAAATTGAATATTATATACTAAAGAAAGTAACTGTAAATAAAAAGGCAAGTGCCAAAAGCCAAAAACATATAGGGAATTTGTTCTCATCAATGAGTCAATGTCTAAAAATATATTTAATATTTTCTTTGTTTCGTTTCATTTATTTTTCTACTTGTATAAATAAAATTATAAAAAACTTACATTAAGAAACAAGTAAATTTTCGATCAGGGAAGGAATTAAAAAACTTATTGCATCTTAACTTCCATGCTCATTATTTTATACTACCACTATATTTTCCTTTTCATATTTATTAAAAATAAATGAATTCAAATGAGTTTTCTCGTATTAAAACGAATTATTTTTAATGAAGTGAAATGTCTTTAACAATTCTTTCTAGCAGAGGATTTTATATCGAAAATGTTAGAAGAATTGTGAAAAGATGACTAAATATAAAATTATGAATTAATAATGAATTTTAAAATTTATAACAGTATTATTCAACAATAATCTAAATTAATTCTTAAGGATAGTGCGAAGCACGAACAATAATATTAGTAGTGAAATGAAGGAAAGTTAATGTCAAGTAGTTTTCTTATTGATGGAACAAAAACAAAATGTACATTTAATGTAATTTTTATGATTGTAAAACTTAGTTATAGTTTGTGTGATAAATTCATCAAATATTTATTATGTCCTAATAATGTAAGCATATATGATATAACTTTGTTCCTTTAATAGATTTTTTTTTTAAAAAAAATTAGTTTACACACTCAAAGTTTGTCTCATCTACATCGTGTGAAGCACGAACAATAATATTAGTAATGAAATGAAGGAAATTTGATGTCAGGTAATTTTCTTATGATTTGGTTTTTTGTGTTGACTTGATTGATGAATCAAAAACAAATTGTACATTTCATGTAATTTTTATGATTGTAAAGCTTCGATGAAGTTTGTGTGATAAATTCATGAAATATTTATTATGTCCTAATAATGTAAGTATATATAATATAACTTTGTTCCTTTAATAGAATATATATTTTTTTGGAAAACTTACGTTACACATGTCAAAGTTTGTCTCATCTACATCGTGCTTCATAAAAAATAAATTATCTAGGTGTAAATGTTTTTCTTTGATAAGTGTAGGATAAAAACTTATCCACGTTGAATTTACATCAAATCACAATTGAGGTGGTTGTACTATTCAAGAACATTTAAGATAAAATGAAAAATGAATGTTCGCATCACCTGAATTTATCTTACACCTTTGAGGTCACATAACAAGAAAGAACTCCAAGCCACAATGTTAATTGGAAATATTATTGTGTAACTATTTGTTTCCGTTATTATGGATAAGCCAATGTGGAAGGAATTTGAGCCAGAAAACATTTGAGTAGTAACTTTGAAATTTCTAGCCTAGGCCAGACTTGGACGATATCTGAGTCAGGTGAGGTCTTGGGTAATTTGGTAATGAATGATGTATTTGATTATAAATGTGATCAATTGAATGGATATCCAAGAAAATAAAGAGTATGAACAGCTGTACAGAATCGAATTTAGGTAGGTAGAACTCTAGTAATTGATTTTAACGTGAAATGGTGGTTTTAGAACATCAAGGATTGAGGGAGTGTTGTGAAATGGGGACTTGAAACACAAAGTCCGAGTCTCTGTCTCCGTGCAATCAGCCATGGCGGGGCCACTCTATGGCAGGGCAAGTTGCAAGTAAAAATGGAAAAAGTTCCAAAAACATTTTTTTTTTGCGAAGTTCGTTCTTGGAGAGCAAAAGGGTAACCTAGAGCTATTTATTCTTTTTTTTCACATATTCTCTCTCTAAAGGAAAGTCAAATACTCCCCTAATTCGTAAATTGATTCTTAGAACGTTGAACCTTTCCTATTTATCCTTGGGGGAAAGTTTTGGCTTTAATTTAATGGTGGAAAAAGCCCTAGTTGGGTGTTAGGATCATTCAATTGGCCAAGGGTTAGTATTTGGATATAATCTAGGTAAATTAGTCGACTATTATTGATCCTTTGCATTAATTACGTGTTTTAGACCAAGCTGAGAGACTCCAGAAGGGACAGGTTAAATTCCTTAAGACTGTTTAGGCTTGGTTTCGAGGTATGTGATGATTTGATTTCCCATCTGTGTGATATGTGTCTACTACATGCTCCATTATATTCATGATTGTATGTGAATAGGAAAAGATGAAATGAATCTAATCAAATTATTGTTTGTGATTTCATCGCATCCAATGAACATGTTACCTAATTGTACATTAGAAGTGTGTAATTCATTCATTGTGGTGTTGATTGTGTTTGTGGTTGTCGTTGATTGGATCGGGTGTCACGTTCTAACAAATTATTAGATCGGTGTCACGTTTCGACACATTATTAGATCGGGTGTCACGTTCCAAAACACAAACAGTTTGAGTGTGGGTTCTATGAGAGAACCATCATTGAAGGTAAACTTCCAAACACATTAATAAATTAATTTTATGGCCTTAATAAGTGCACATTTATATTTTATGTGTAAGTTATTAGTATTTACTTACATACTCACGATAGACTTTGTTTAAAGAGATAATATTTATTTTATGACTTTGCATCATCTTGATAGAACAATTGTATTACTCTTACACACATTATTTTTATGAATTGCATTCTATAATGCTTCCTATTTATTTTATGTTCATTAAACTAATATTGATGTATTTCTTATTTGGTAGGAATGTGTTGGTGTGATTGATGGAACATATAAAGAAGGGGAGGTTCCTCAAGAGGTGCAACAAGCATATTATATTCATAAAGGAAGAACATCACAAAATGTCTTATCTTCTTGTGGTTTTGATATGCGATATACCTTTGTTGTTGCTGGTTGGGAAGGTACTGCACATGACACTAAAGTACTTGAGAATGAACTTGTTGAACCAACGTCACAATTTCCACTTCCGCCACATGGTAACTTTAAAATACATCCCTAGAATAAATATTATTTATTTACACAAAGTTGTCTCATTTAAGTCACATATGCTTTTAGTAATTCTTTATAAAATGTTTGTTGGTACATAAATATCATGTTGTTGATGTTGGTTTTCAAAACACAAAAGGATTTTTAGCTCCATACAAAGGACTACGCTATCATTTGCAAGATTACAGAGGAAGTGAAATAGAGCCTCAAAATTCCAAAGAACTGTTTAATTATAGGCATTCATCTCTGCTCAATGTAATTGAATGGACTTTTGGAGCTTGGAAAATAGATTAAGAATATGGAAACAAGGCATGAACCATTATGATATTGATACACAAGTGAAAATTGTCAAAGCTTGTGCAATGTTACATAATTATTTGCGAGAATACCAAAGGGCTGATGAAATATTTATGGTCTATGAGCATGAAAATATAGTTGCAGGCGAGTAACAATGTTGATCATCTTCTAGGTCACATGATCGAGAAATGCAAGTTCAACGTAAGGAAATTGTCCGTACTATGTGAGACGATTATATTAAAGACTACTACACTAAAATTTATGTTCAAAATTTTAAATTGAATTAAAGATTGATGAATAAAAGTTAGATGAAACAGTTACTTAAGTGGAGAACAAATAGCTTTGGGAATATTTATTATGCGATTTAATAATTTATTTTTATTTGGTAAGATTGAATAAACAATTGGGGCTATTTTAATAATTTTACAACTTATGGGATTCTTATGTTTATGAGAAAATATAAAACACAAAAATTCCACATCCCATGTCCAAACAAAACTTCAATTTCATCTCATAATTCCATATCATGATTCCATATCATGATACCATATCGAATGGCGAAACAGACCCTAATAATTGATCTGTACGTTGGAGCATTCTTGTTTATTTAAATCAATAATAATAGTCAAAGGCACATCTGAAATATCATATTTTTTGAATTCTTTTTTTATCAAAAACTATCATGCGTTTACTTTTCCTACTTCAACAACAACCAGTTATTTATCAAAAAACTTATGAATTATAAGTTTTTTCTTATTCCTACAAGAATAATTACCATAACTGAACCAAAACTGACCCAAATGAAAAGTAGGATAGTTTTTTTTTAGTTTAGTAGTGGTGGGGAGAGTTAGAAAATGTGTGAGACAATCTCTTAATGTTGTGTGGTATTTTTCCCATTTGTTTTTTAAGAAATTAGTTTTGAGATTTATTGATTCAATAAATATCGATTTGTTAACGAAAAGAGAAAATATACACCATTTGTTCAACAATAAAGGTATAATGATGTATGCACCTTTATTAGACGTGGAGGGCACACATATATGCGTAATATGTCATAACTAGTAATTAAATTTGGAAACTGAGAAAGTTTCTTAGTCCCTCCAAAACTGAAGTAACGAAAAACACTTCAATAACTCATTCATTAGCAGTGAGTAGATCAAAAACTGCATAAAATATGTAATGACAACAGACAAATAAGCACATCCATTCAAGCAATGCTAATGTTCTAAAATAAATGTTACAATAAGGCAGAGCAAAGAGTTATAATAATACAACAACCTTTCTTGCTCGCTTTTCAATTTAAATTTCTAACCAAAATATCGAGATCTGATTAAATCTATGTAGACAATATCTGCTTAGGTGATGCACATGAAATTGTGCATATATATTAAATGGTGATTTTTTGTTGATTTCAATAATAATGCACTTTTATTTCTTATCAATATAATCTGGGGATCTCATTTCCTTTGTTTTTCCATTGATTTGACAATATGAACAGTAATACCATCAAGATAGTTTGCAGATTTCTTAAATAGTATTATTTCTTATTTACTGCAAGTGCTGCGTGGTTTATGATGTATCCTAAGGGAAGAAAGCATTGTTTTTTGTTTAATGCCTAACAGTCTTTGTAATCTTCTCCAAAATGTATTCAAAGTTATTCTAATGCATTTTCCTTGTAAATATGATGTGAGTTCAAGTGTATTACTAACGAAATGAAGGTATTACCAATATAGGCTTTCAAAGTTCACGTTTAATGAATCTCTTTGGAAAACAAGAAAGGATTTACTAAACCCTACAGTCAAATTTAGGAAGATCATATACTAGCTTTTGACCCTTCAAGTAGGACCTGTTACTAAGATAACCCTCGATGTTGTTCATCTAGAAAGTTTTTTTGAGATTGATACATTCATAAATTTCCTCTCGATAAATGACATTTAACTTCTTTTGCTTCACCTTCCATATAGAAAGATATACAAATTGTGCTTCAATGTCATTCATCGAGAGGAAACATATGAGATTATCAATCTGGAGATAGCTTTCCAAACCAACAACATTGAGGATAAACTTAATAATGGGACCTTTATGAAGGGCAAAAATTTGGTAGATGATCTTCCTAAATTTGACTATAGGTTTTAGTCAATTCCTTCTTGTTTCCTGAAGAGATCCATCAAGCATAAAAATTGTAAATACACTAGTGAATACCTCCATTTATGTGATAAGATGTTGTTTTCACAACTTCGCTAAAAGGAAAACACCTCATATCTCATCAATTATATTATCAAAATTGTTTCTAAAGATGCCACACATTAATCTTCCATAACAATTTCTTCTCAAATAAGACATTATAAAATATTTGGATAGAACTACTTTTACATTGTCAAATTAATTGAAGAGAAAAAGAAATGGAATACCTAAACTATTAAATGGAATCATCAACATTCTTCTATTAATAGCTATGTTATAAAATACTTAACTTGACTTGACATATTAAGTGGCACACAAAAGATTTAGTAAATGGTACTATACATGTCAAAGAAGCAAATAAGTGAACCAAATCATTTTAACACATCATAAAAGAAAACACAATGGATATCATACTCAAGGAACCGCCGATGATCAAAATAACATAATTGACCATAAAATAGGCAAACCCCAAATTCCTTCATAGAATAAGTTTATTATATTAAACCCCTTAGAGTCCGACCATTCCCCAGACCCTGCGTTTTGTTTTGGAATTTCCTTTGTTACATTGTACTCAACTAACAAAGAAAAACAATGGGTGTTTTCAAGTAGTTCCAGTTTTTTTCTATTAATATTATCAACTCATAAAATCTGCTCATTTTAAGTAATAAAATAAAAATAAGAAGTTGTTTCATTTGCTAGATTTTTAACATCAAATTAGTAGCTTTACTAGTATTAAAATTTGAAAACCTTGGGAGCCTATGTAACTATAGAAGAACACTGACCGAAAAGGAAAAGTAACAATTTTTTTTAGAAAGTGTGTAAAGTGAATTTCAAATTTCTTTTATGAGTTTTTTAATTCTAAGACACTATTTGGGCACTTTTAGTTTTCATCCATAATCTAGGATAAGCAATTTGGTTTTCAACTCTTTATATGAAATAGAAAAATGGTTGTATTTTTTTATGACAAGCAAGCATGTTCTAGACATGTGTATCATCGAGAATTTGTAAAACATTCATCCAGCGTTCCAAAATAGCCAATTCATTATCTCTTAGGAAGTTCTTGATTGGACTAAAACAGAAACTTAAAATTTAAGTTAGGATTCATTAGAACAAGTTACAGTGCTATAAGTTTGACACTCAAAATAAAAAATAAATTAAGCCCGATTAATTCCTAAAAATAGGGGGTTCTAGAAGTGGGTTTAAATATTAATGCAAACAATTTCTCTCTGCACATCAAAATCTAGTACAATATTATAGAAAAGAAATAACATGCAAATTAGATTGAGAGAAACAAAAGGGGTAAACGTTCAGATAAAATTGAGCAAACGCTATATATATGCAAGAAAATATTTAATGCCTATATATATATATATATATATATAGCCCTCATATCTCAAAATAATAGCGAATTTCAATAGATTAGTTGAAGATCTACCTTAAAGAAGGGTAAAATGGAGTGGAGTCCAGGAAAAATGAATCGACACTATTAGGGAATTTTTTTCTTGTATATACAATGACGTTTAGAGAGTGGACTTTCAGATAGAAGAAGAAAAAATTTGCTATTTTTTTCTAAGACCACTATGTGTGAGTCTTTAACTTAACACATAATAATCCGTCTATGTACAATCTACACTTTTACCTTTAATGGGATATATATAGTCTAACCTTGGGTACATTTTACGCTTCTAACTTTGACTGGATACATCTACATTCAACCCCTATTTGACTAGATATGATACTGTATGATTAATAGTTTCCATACATTCTGCACTCCTATCTTTGACTAAATACATATATGTTCTACCTTGCTTACATTCTATCCTCCTATCTTTTACCGAATATAGATACATTTAACCCTTCTTTGACCTTTGACTAGATATGTTATTGTTGTTATATAATTAATGGTCTTTTAACATTAAATATCAAAAAGCTCTTTTCATTTATTTTCTTTTTACCTCTAATGATTTATTATTGATGTATTTTTAATTCAATATTCATATATTGATAACACTTTTTTTGGGACGATCAAAACAATACAAATTAGTATTGAATTTATGGAAGATAACAAAATAATTTTGTACTGTTAGTGTTATGATTTTATTGTATTTTATCAATGTTATTGCAAGTGTTTTATCTTCTTTCTTGTTCCTTTTCAAATTTATATAATATCTTAAATATTGAAATTTTGAAGTTAAATAGAAAATTAAATAATTATATACTAAAGAAAGGAAATGAAAACGAAAAGGCAAGTGCCAAAAGCCAAAAAGATATAGGGAATTTGATCTCATCAATGAGTCAATGTCAATAAATTTATTTAATATTTTCTTTCTTTCATTTCATTTATTTTTCTACTCGTATAAATAAAATTATAAACAACTTACATTAAGAAACAAGTAAATTTCCGATTAGGGGAAGGAAAAAAAATCTTATTGCATCTTAACTCCCATGCTCATTATTTTATACTACCAATATATTTTCCTTTTCATAAATATTAAAAAAAAAATCAAATGAGTTTTTTCTTATTAAATAGAAATATTTTTAATTGAAGTGAAATGTCTTTAACAATTCTTTCTACCAGAGGATTTTATATCGAAAATGTTAGAAGAATTGTGAAAATACGATTAAATATTAAATAATGAATTAATAATGAATTTTAAAATTTAGAACAGTATTATTCAACAATAATCTAAATTTATTCTTAAGGATAGCGCAAATCACGAACAATAATATCAGTAATGAAATGAAGGAAATTTGATGTCAGGTAGTTTTCTTATGATTTGCTTTTTTGTGTTGACTTGATTGATGGAATAAAAATAAATTGTACATTTCATGTAATTTTTAGGATTGTAAAGTTTCGATGTAGTTTGTGTGATAAACTCATAAAATATTTATTATGTCCTACTAATGTAAGTATATATGTCATATAACTTTGTTCCTTTAATAGATTTTTTTTTTGTACACTTAGTTTACACATGTCAATGTTTGTCTCATCTACATCGTGCGAAGCTCGAACAATAGTACTAGTAATGAAATGAAGGAAATTTGATGTCAGGTAGTTTTCTTATGATTTGCTTTTTTGTGTTTACTTGATTGATGGAACAAAAACAAATTGAACATTTCATGTAATATTTATGATTGTAAAGCTTCGACGTAGTTTGTGTGATAAATTCATGAAATATTTATTATGTCCTAGTAATGTATATATATATCGTATAATTTTGTTCCTTTAATAAAAAATATTTTTCTTTTTGAAAACTTAGTTTATACATGTCAAAGTTTGTCTCATCTACATCGTGCTTCATAAATATTCAATTATCTAGGTGTAAATGTTTTTATTTGATAAGTGTAGAGTAAAAACTTATCCACATTGAATTTACATCAAATCAGAATTGAGGTGGTTGTACTATTCAAGAACATTTAAAATAAAATGAAAAAATGAATTTTGGCATCACCTGAATTTATCTCACACATTTGAGGCTACATAACAAGAAAGAACTCCAAGCCACAAGGTTATTTGGAAATATTATGATGTAACGATTTGTTTCCGTCTTTACGGATAAGCCAATGAGGAAGGAATTTGAGCCAGAAAACATTTCAGTAGTAACTTTGAAATTTCTAGCCTAGGCCAAACTTAGAGGATATCTGAGTCAGGTGAGGTCTTGGGTAATCAGGTAATGGATGAATTATTTGACTATAAATGTGATCATTTGAATGGATAGCCAAGACGATAAAGAGTTTGCACAGTTGTACAGAACCAAATTTGGGCAGGAAGAACTCTAGTAATTGATTTTAACATGAAATGGTGGTTTTAGAACATCAAGGATTGAAGCAGTGTTGTCAAATGGGGACTTGAAACTCAAAGTCTGAGTCTCTTTTTGCGTGAAATTCGCAACGGCGGGATTATTCTCGCCATGGCGGGGCCACTATGGCAGGATTGACCCGCTATGGTAGGATTGGCCCGCTATGGCAGGCCAATCGCGAGTAAAAATAGGAAAAGTGCCGAAAACATTTTTTTTTTTGCAAACTTCGTTCTTGGAAAGCAAAAGCTAAACCTAGGGCTATTTATTCTTGTTTTTCACTAATTCTGTCTCTATAGGAAAGTAAATTACTCCCTAATTCGTACATTGATTCTTAGAACTTAGAATCTTTGCTATTTATCCTTGGGGAAGTTTTGGCTTTACTTTAATGGTGGAAAAAGCCCTAGTTGGGTGTTAGGATCATTCAATTTCCCAAGGGTTAGTATTTGGACATAATCTAGGTAAACTACTCTACTATTATTGAGCCTTTGCATTAATTACGTATTTTAGACCAAGAACAAGCTGAGAGACTCCAGAAGGGAAATCTTAAGTTCCTTAATAGTGTTTAGGCTTAGTTTTGAGGTAGGTGATGATTTGATTTCCCGTCTGTGTTATATGTGCCTGCTACATTCTCCATTATATTGATGCATATATGTAAATAGGGAAAGATGAAATCAATCTAATCAAAAGACTATATGTGATTTCGTCGCATGCAATGAACCTGTTACCTAATTGTACAGTAAAAGTGTGTATATCATTCATTGTGCTGCTGATTGTATTTGTGGTTGTGGTTGATTGGATCGGGTGTCATGTTCTGACATATTATTACATCGGGTGTCACGTTCCGACACATTATTAGATCAGGTGTCACGTTCCAACACACTAACAGTTTGAGTGTGGGTTCCATAAGAGAACCATCATTGAAGGTAAAATTCCAAACACATTAATAAATTTATTTTATGGCCTTAATAAGTGCACATTTATATTTTATGTGTAGGTTAGTAGCATTTACTTACATCTCACGATCGACTTTGTTTAAAGAGATAATATTTATTTTATCAATTTACATTGTCTTGAAAGCACTATTTTATTACTCTTACAAACAGTATTTTTATGAATTGCATTCTATAATGCTTTGAATTTATTTTATGTTCACTAAAACAATATTGATGTATTTTTTATTTGGTAGGATTGTGTTTCTGCGATTGATGGAAAATATAAAGAAGGGGAGGTTCCTAAAGTGGTGCAACAAGCATATCGTAATCGCAAAGGAAGAACATCACAAAATGTCTTATTTGCTTGTGATTTTGATATGCAATTTTACCTTTGTTGCTACTGGTTGGGAAGGTACAACACATGACATTAAAGAACTTGAGAATGAACTTGTTGAATCAACATCACAATTTCCATTTCTGCCACATTGTAACTTTAAATTACATCCCAAGTATATATATTATATATTTACAAAAAGCTGTCTCATTTACGTCACAAATGCTTTTAGTGATTCTTTATAAAATATTTGTCGGTAGATAAATTTCATATAGTTATTGTTGGTTTTCGAAACACAAAAGGATTTTTAGCTCCATACAAAGGACTACGCTATCATTTGCAAGATTACGTAGGAGGTGATAGAGAGCCTCAAAATGCCAAAGAACTGTTTAATTATAGACATTCATCTCAGCGCAATGTGATTGAACGGACTTTTGGAGCTTGGAAAAATAGATTTAGAATACTGAAACAAGACATGAACCATTATGATATTGCTACACAAGTGAAAATTGTCAAATCTTGTGCAGTGTTACATAATTATTTGCAAGAATACCAAAGGGCTGATGAAATATTTATGGTCTATGAGCATAAAAATATAGTTGCGGATGAGAAACAATGTTCATCGTCTTCTAGGTCATATGATCGAGAAATACAAGTTCAATGTGAGGAAATTGTCCGTACTATGTGGGAGGATTATATTTAAGACTAGTACACTACAATTTATGTTTAATTATTTTTATTGAATTAAAGATTGATGAATTAAAGTTAGATGAAACAGTTACTTAAGGGGAGAACAAATAGCTTTGTGAAAATTTATTATGCGATTTTATAATTTTTTATTTATTCGGTAAGATTGAATAAACAATTGGGGAAATTTTACAACTTATGATATTCTTATGTTTATGAAAGAATATACAACACAAAAACTCATATCGCATGTCCAAACAAACCTTCAATTTCATCTCATAATTCCATATCATGATACCATACCGAATGGCGAAACAGGCCCTAAGAATTGATCTGTACGTTGGAGCATTCTTGTTTATTTAAATTAATAATAATAGTCAAAGGCACATCTGAAATATCATGTTTTTGAATTATTTTTTTCTCAAAACTATCATGCGTTTACGTTTCCTACTTCAACAACCACCAGTTATTTATCAAAACAATTCTCAATGATAATTTGTTTCTTATTCCTACATGAATAATCACCATAACAGACCCAAAACAGACCCAAATGAAAAGAGGGGTAGTTTTTTGGGAGTTTAGTGGGGGTGGGGAGGGTTAGACAATGGGTGAGACAATCTCTTAAAGTTTTGTGGTATTTTTCCTATTTGTTTTTTAAGAAATTAGTTTTGAGATTTATTAATTCAATATATATCGATTTGTTAATGAAAAGAGAAAATATACATCATTTGTTCAACAATGAAGGTATAATATATGCACCTTTATTAGACGTGGAGCGTACACAAATATGCATAACATGTCATAACTAGTGATTAAATTTGGAAACTAAGAAAGTTTCTCAGTCCCTCCAAAACTGAAGAAACCAAAAACACTTCAATAACTCATTCATTCGAAGTGAGTAAATCCAAAAATGAATAAAACATGTAATGACAACAAACTAATAAGCACATCCATTCAAGCAATGCTAATGTTCTAATATAAATGTTACAATAAGGCAGAACAAAGAGTTATAATAATACAACAACCTTTCTTGCTCGCTTTTGAATTTAAACTTCTAAACAAAAGATCGAGATCTGATTAAATCTATGTAGACAATTTTTTCTTCAGGTGATGCACGCAAAATTAGGTATATTTATTAAATGGAGATTTTTGTTGATTTCAATAATAATGCACCTTTATTTCTTATCCAGATAGTCTGGGGATTTTCATTTCCCTTGTTCTTTCATTGATTTGACAATATGAATAGTTATCCCCATTAAGATAGTTTGGAGATTTCTTAAATAATATTATTTCTTATTTTCTACAAGTGTTGGGTGGTTTATAATGTATCCTAAGTGAAGAAAGCATTGTTATTGTTTAATGCCTGACAGTCTTAGTAATCTTCCCCATAATGTATTCGATGTTATTCTGATGCATTTGCCTAGTAAGGATAATGTGAGCTCAAGTGTATTACTAAAGAAATGAAGGTATTACCAGTGTAGGCTTACAAATTTCACGCTTAATGAATCTCTTAGGAAAACAAGAAAGGATTTACTGAACCCTACAGTCAAATTTAGGAAGATCATATACCAACTTTTGACCCTTCAGTAGGACCTATTAAAAATATAACCCTCAATGTTGTTCATCTAGAAAGTTGTTTTGAGATTGACAACTTCAGATATTTGCTCTCGATAAATGACATTTAACTTCTTTTGCTTCACCTTCCATATAGAAATAGATACAAATTGTGCATCAATGCCATTCATCGGGAGGAAACATATGAGATTATCAAGCTCAAGATAGCTTTCTAATTCAACAACATCAAGGATAAACTTAGTAATGGGACCTTCATGAAGGGTAAAAATTTGGTAGATGTTCTTCCTAAATTTGACTATAGCTTTTAGTCAATTCCTTCTTGTTTCCTAAAGAGATCAATCAAGCATAAAAATTGTAAATTTACTAGTGAATACCTCCATTTCTTTGATAAGATGTTGTCCTCATAACTTCTTTAAAAGACAAACACATCAGATGTCATCAATTATATTATTAGAATTGTTTATAAATATGCCAGTCGTCAATCTTCGTTAACAATTTCTTCTCAAATAAGACATTATAAGCCACCAAACACCTTTATAAAATAAAAAACAAAACAAGGTAAAATATCTCCAAACTACATGGAGAATATTGAAATACTATCAAAACTTGTCACGACCCAGACCGTCGTGATTGACACTAACACCAACCCTCCGGTGGAAGAACCATTAATACTAATTAGCTAACTCAAGAACTACACATTTATAGATACGGAAGCAGGTTTAAATGGAGAATAAAGTAGAGTTCCCATAAACTCCAAAAACCTAATAACGACTATCGAAACATTGCGGAAATATTCCCTAGAAACTGAAAGTTAATGTACCAAAACTCTAACAACAAGGAACCATAAGTCTAAATAAAAGGGTCACAACCGCGATAGCTAAAACAACTGATCATCTATAGTACTATTTTAAGTCCGAAAAAGAGTGACTGGGCAAAAAGAGAACTCATGGTAGCCTGAAGAATTGTCTCACCCTTGAATTCGATTGATCATTGATCTCCTAAGCGAGGTCTTTTAGTGGCCACCTAAAGATGTCATGTACTCAACAAAGAAAGAGAAAGTGCAGTATTAATACACAACTATAGTGTACTGATAGGATCACACGACTTTTCCAGTAAGTGAAATATATACTACAGTTACAACATAGTAAACATGCATATATAGAATATAACACATACATCGATTATCAATCATGAAATCTTACAATTCCACATTCTGTTTAACAAGTAATCATGACAATTCAATGGTCCTCTCATGGAACCCATACCCAAACTGTTAGTGCACCGAAACGTGGTACCCGATGCACATTAGTGTGTCGAAACGTGACACCCATTTCAATACGTATGTCGGTACATGACATCCGATCCCAGTTAGTGTGTTGGAACGTAACACCCGATCCATTCAAAAAGCCACAATCACAATCACAATGTACATTCTCATAATCATACAATCAAGTGTTGATTCATGGCATACAATCATTCACTCATACTCATTTGCATTAGATGTGATCAATAGTGTAACATTCATATTCATACATACATTATAATGAAGCAATTGCTAGGATACATCACAAAAACAAGAAATAAAACCATTACCTACCTCAAAAACAATCTTGAATCCTCCTAAGATACTTGATTCTTCCCTTTTCGGATTCGTTCCGTTTGTTCTAGGTCGACAAACAATAAATTCAATACGGGGATCAATAATTAAGGTCTAAGTTACCCGGATTAAGACAAACCCAAAACCCAAGACCCAACTCCTGATCCTAAGGTGCAGCTAGGGCTTTTTCCCACCATCCAATTCATTTCAAAAACCCTCCCCCAACAATATATAATCAAGATTCTTCTTTCTATGGATCAAAAAATGGATTTGGGAAGTGAAAACCTTACCTTAAGCACCAGAAGTCATGGGAAGCTGTCAAGAAATTACCTGGGGTCGTCTCCTAGCTCTCAAGAATTAAACTTGCAGAAAAATAACATTTTTGGGGTTTATTTCGAACTTAAGTCGCGACTGTCCCGCTATGGCAGCCCTCATCCCCCCACAGTTGCTTGCACGAAAACAGTGAGTCGAATTAAGAGTTTTAAACCCCCATTTCAGAACACACCTTCATCCCATGACACTCATAAACTACCCGTTCACGCTAAGATTAGTTTCGGGAGTTCTTCTCACCCGAATTTGATTCGAAAAGTCGTACGGGTTCCTTAACGTCTTAGCTATCTACTCATGTAATAAAATTCATTATTAGGTCTCTCATTTGTTACCAGATCTTCCTAGACCTTATTGACTTCGATTTCATCCAAATTTGGACTAGGCTAGGAGCTCCCAAGTTACTACGAAATGGTTTTCTGATCCAAATTTTTTCCTCGATGGCTTTTCTCTAACAACAGGAACATGTCATTACAATAGATACCAATTTACCCATCACTCATCCCCGAGTGATAAACTAGGAAAAATGGGCTAAAGTAAGGGTAAAGTAGTACCTGAATCAATGAACAACTGGGATACTTGTCTCACATGTCCATCTTGGTTTCCCAAGTAGCTTCCTCAACTGGATGATGCTTCCATTGAACTTTCACCGACTTAATCTCTTTGGTCCTCAGCTTTCGGACATCTCGATCAAGAATTGCAATCGGTTCCTCCTCATACTGGAGGTCTTTGTCTAACAACAATGAATCCCATTTTATGAGGTAATCTCCATCACCATGGTATCTCTTCAACATGGACACATGAAATACCGGATGAACTCCCGATATATTAGGAGGTAAAGCTAATTTATAGGCCACTGGTCCTACGTAGTCAAGAGTTTGAAATGGTCTAATGAATTGAGGACTAAGCCTGCCTTTCTTGCCAAATCTCATCACCCATTTCATGGGTTACACTTTAAGAAGAGCTTTCTCTCCTGTCTGAAATGACATGTCTCTTACCTTATGGTCTGCATACTTTTTCTGTCTACTCTGGGCTGCTAAAATCTTAGCTTGGATGCTTCTAACTTTATCTTGACCATCCTACACCAAATCAACCCCCAAATGTTTCATATCTCCACTCAAACCATTATATGGGTGATATACATTCCCTCCCATATGGTGTTTCAAATGGTTCCATGTCAATGCTAGAGTGGTAATTGTTAGTATATGACAACTTACACAAAGGTAGAAACTTATCCCAATGTTCTTCAAAGTCAATCACATATGCCCTTAAACATGTCCTCTAACACTTGGATAGTTCTCTCCGATTGCTCGTCCGTCTGCAGGTGAAAAGTTGTACTAACACTAAGTTATGTGACCATTCATCATGTAATTTCCTCCAAAACATGGATGTGAATTGCGTACAATGGTCTGAGATGATAGAAAGGGGCATCCCATGCAACCTTACTATCTCTTTTACATACACCTTAGGCAATTGTTATGCATTATAGTCTACTGTGACTGGAATGAAATGGGTTGACTTAGTCAATCTGTCAACCACTACCCAAATAGAATCAAACTTCCCTAACGTCTTGGGCAGACCTACTACGAAATCCAAAGTTATCCTTTCCTAGTTCCATTCGAGAATTGACATTCTCTTAAGCAAACCTACAGACCTTTGATGTTCATATTTTACGTGTTAGCAATTTTGACACTTAGCCACAAACTCCGCTATATCTTTCTTCATGCCCGGCCACCAATATAGTCTCTTCAAGTCTCGGTACATCTAGGTCACACCCGGATGAATAGAATACCTCGAACCATGAGATTCTGTCAATAAATTCTGAATAAAGTCATCAACTCGAGGAACAAAAAAAATTCCTTTAAAACTGAATACACCCCCCGCATCTAGAGTCGCATCTTGTGCCTAACCAGACACAATCTATTTCTAAGCTCCTTCAAAATCTCATCCTCAAACTGTTTGGCCTTGATTTCCTCAATGAATGTGGCCTTTACCTGAAAGCTATCTAACACACCACCTTTTTCTGAGATGCCCAACTGCATGAACTTAGATTCCAAGGTTTGAATTTTCTTGGTCAAGGGTCGCTTGGATACACTCAAGGAAGCTAGACTACCCATACTCACCGCCTTCCGACTTAGCGCGTCTGCCAGTACATTAGCCTTACCCAGATGATACTGGATGGTCACATCATAATCTTTTAGTAACTCCATCCACCTTTGTTGTCTCAAATTCATATCATTTTGAGTGAATACATGTTGTAGACTATGATGATCAGTAAACACCTGACACTTGAAACCATGGAGGTAATGCCGCCAGATCTTAAGGGCAAACACCAACGCTGCCAACTCTAAATCATGTGTTGGGTAATTTCTCTCATGCACGTTCAACTACCGCTATGCAAAATCTATAACATTCTTATCCTGCATTAATACAACACCCAAACCCGAATGTGAAGCATCACAATAAAGAATAAAATCTTTACCTTCCACTAGTAGTGCTAGAATAGGTGTTGTGGTAAAAAAAGTCTTCAGCTTTTGAAAGCTCTCATCACATTTTTTGGTTAATTCAAACGACGCCTCCTTTTTGACCAACCTTGTCAAATGTGTGGCAATAGAAGCAAAGATCTTCAAAATTCGACGATAGTAGCTAGCAAGTCCCACAAAACTCCTAACCTCAAACACAGAGCTAGGTTGAACCCAATTCTTAATCGCTTCAATCTTTTGGGGATCTACCATTATCCCTTCCCTTGAAACTACATGCCCCAAAAGTGGCAACCAAAGTCAACCAATATTAACACTTAGAATATTTCACACACAACTTTTGTTTCCTAAGAACACCCAGAACAATCCGAAGATGGTCGACATGCTCTTCCTCACTTTTCGAATAGACCAAAATGTCATCATTAAATACTATCACAAATAAATCAAGGAATGGTTTGAACACACCATTCTTCAAACTCATGAAAGTTGTAGGCGCATTTGTCAACCCAAACGACATAACTAGAAACAATAGTGTCCATATCGAGTCTTAAAGGCCGTCTTCGATACATCCTCAGGCCTAATCTTTAACGGATGACAACCAAACCTTATATTAATCTTAGAGAAAACTGATGCACCTTGCAACTGGTCAAAAAGATCATCTATTCGAGGCAATGGGTACTTGATTCGAATAGTGACTCTATTCAATTACCGGTAGTCTATGCACATCCTCATACTACTGTCCTTTTTCTTAACAAGACAGCAGCACCCCACGAGGAAGCACTAGGACAAATAAAATCTTTATCAAGACGTGTTTGGATTTCAGCCTTAAGCTCTCTTAATTCTAATGGGGCCACCTGATACGGTGGGATGGAAATGGGCCACGTACCAGGTTCCAAATCAATGCAGAAATCTATATCTCTATTCGAAGGAATACTAGGCAAATCAATAGGAAACACTTCTCTAAATTCTGACACCACCGGAATAGACTCAATAGAGGGAGACTCAAACTCAACATCCTGAATATGAGCCAAATATGCCAAACAACCCTGCCTCACCAGTTTCCTAGCCTGAATGGAGGAAATGATTTTAGCTTTATTTGGCTTGTAAACCCCCTCCCACTCTAAATTTTTCCTACCCAAAATTTCTAGAGTCACACACTTCGTATTACAATTAAGCACATCGTAATAGATGGACAACTAAGTCATGCCTAATATTATATCAAAGTCCATTATATCCAATATAACCAAATCAGCCTAAACTTGAAAACTCATAAACATAATAGAACAAGTATGATAAACATGGGTGACTATGATAGACTTTCCAACTGAGATAGAAACATGGATATGGGCATCAAGTATATCACAAATCATATCAAATCCCAAGGAAAACTGAACGGACACATACGAATAAGTAGAACCCGGATCAAATAAAAGATTAGCCATCCGGTAACAGACAAGAATGGTACATGTGATCATTGCATCAGAAGACTCTGCCTCAGTCTTGCTTGGGAAGGCGTAACACTGAGCCATGTCATCTTGACGGGCGACTTCCCTGCCTGGCTGCGTTGTACCTCTGCATGTGTTAACATTTCCCCGACTAGCACTACCTCGTTGATTTCCTCCTCGCCCACCTTGTGGACATCTTGAAACGACCCCAAAAATGCCTGAAAATGTGCTTCGAAAACACCTATAATTGTAATTTCCATATATCTCAAAATCCGTGCATGATTTCAGAAATTCGACTTCATATTCTTATTCAGGGGTCAAATTGAGTGGGAAATGGGTCTAACCCAAATTTTAGAGCAACCGTATCAAAATTCGAAAATCGCAAAAAATGCG